>JAODAL010056736.1:0-23102 GCA_025379985.1 Phyllomedusa bahiana | reverse complement strand
ATCCCCCAGGGGGCTTGGCCCACCTTTTAACTGATTTAAACCCAAGATAGTCCACAACAAATCTCCCGCACAGATTTTTTTTCCCTTATTTTTTTTTTAGCGTTCTGACCACACCATCATCTCCTCACTCCATGTATCCAACCCAAGGACCTCGTTTTAAAACGTCTAAGAAAGGGGTACGCCCTTTCTTTGCTGCCCTTTACCCCAATCGCTAAACAGCTCCCTTTAAATTTCATATAGTGCTCGGAAAAAAAAGAAAAGGGGATTTCTGATTGGTTTGCAAAGGGGCAACAAAAAATTCTTCGACCTAGCCCAAATTTTTATAAAATGCCCCCCCAAAAGTCTTTATCTCCAGAGGGGAAAGCCATAGAAATCCAGCTTTCTCACTCCCCATAGCCCAAATTTATGGATGCAGCAGCAAAATCCCCCAACTCATATAAATTACGGTTTACTACAAAAATTTTATAAATTTTTTCATTTTTAAAATAGCCAAAAGCCAATCCCCCAAAAGGAGCTCTCCATGTAAAAAATCGGTAAAAACTGTAAAAACAGCAGCGGGATCAAGAAACGGAATCATTAGGGAAGAAACAGTAAGACACGATCCTTTCCATTGCGTGGGGTTTTATCCAAGCTGTGTCACACAAAACACCTACCAATCCCCTTTGGCACCTTTCCCCCCATACATTCTTGGCCTCCGTTCATGTTATACCCAAAAAATAACCCAAACCCGGATACCGAGGTGGGGCCAAAAGTTCTATAAGGAAAACATACCCAAACTGCATTATTTTTGGGTACATTTTCTGAAACCAAAAACAAAATTTGGTGAGCACCCGAACAACAAAATAGACAGGGTGGGAGTGACTTAAAAAAAAATCCGGGTAGGATGTCGCAGGTATCTGAAAGCCTTTCTGACGCGTTTTCCCACACGCTGGGGGGAGTGTGGGAAAAGGATCAATGACACGACAACCAAAGGGTTGGTACCACAGATTTTCCCATTGGGTAAAAATCTAGGGAACAGGAATGGCCAGGATTAGAATTTTTTGGGAATTTTTGGACAGGGTTTTTCCCAACCCTTTATCAGACATTTCTAGCTGGTGAAAAGTCGAAATTATCGTGCTGGAAGATCTCATCTCCCCAGAAGACAATCAATTTAGGGGTGTATGTGATCGAAAGGGAGGATTCTACAAAAATTTGTTAAAGGGCCTTTCTGCATTATTGTAGCCCAGAAATGCAATGAAAACTTCCCCGCCCAGAAGCTCCCATCCCCAAACTTGTTTCTTCAACAATGGTGCAGGTGTTTTTTCTCTGAGTTTCTAGCCGGGCACATCAGCTTGATCTGTTTATAAAGCAAAAAATGTACTCATGGGTAAGGCAACCCTTCCCAAAAAGCAGATTCAAAAATTCAAATTCTTTACCCATGAAACTTTGTTAGAAAAGGGTGCAGTCTGTTGGGTTATCCCACACTTAGTAGGGGTTAGTTGAATTTTGATTTAGATTTTAAATTGGTAGCCCCTTTTGGGGGTGAGCTGTATCACTGTAGCGTGTCAGTCCCCCCTCCCATCCCCTTTCAAACGGGTACTTTACCACAGCAATACCACAGTTCAAAAGAATTTTTTTTGGATGAATCATTATACACGAGGGTTAAGAAAATTTGTATTGGACTTTTTCACCCTAGGTTTTAATGTATCAGCCATGGGGGTTTATAAAATGTGACTTGATTGTGTTTTTTTATAGTTATCTCCACAAGATTTACTACCAATCAATTCACTCTTGTCTCATTTGTTTCCCTCACACCCCCAAGCGTCAATTTACCACGGATTTAAGCAACCATTCGTTTATGACTATAAGGATGGGGTTACTGTTTTTATAATTTTTTTTGTGTCCTCGAAACTATACTAAAAGACATTTTACTACAAAAAGGGATTTTACTTATAATGTGTACAGCAAAAAAATTGAAAAAAAAACAGTTTTTTACCTCGGGTACAACACCGTTCCCCGCATCAAAACACTTATAATGCGGCTCTCTAAAAGTAGGAAAGCAACTCCAAAAAAATTTAAAATTTTTAAAAATTATATATAAATATATATTAAAAAATCCAAAACAAATATTCCCTTTTAAAAAGTAAATTTTAATTAATCACTAAAAATTTTCATTCATTTAACCCAACAAACCCTTTTTAGATGCGGGACGATGGGCCATTGGACCCCCGAAAAAAAAAACAACTTTTGAAGCATTTTACAAAACTAACTGTTGCAATACATTTTAGACACATCAGTTGGAGGTCTATTTATATTTTCAATATTTTTTAGCAATATAAACTTTGTAATTTTTTAGTATTGTGTAATTCCCTTTTTGACCTAATGAAGAGTCCCTAAGATGGGGCAAACGGTCTGGGGGGATTATATTCATTTTTAGGATACTATTTTTATATTTTATACTTTATTTTTTCCCCCTTTAGTGTTTGTTTTTTACATTGGTCTTTCTCTCCTGGCCTTTCTATGCTTTATTTAAAACTTTATATAGGTCGGGGGTAGGGAATAGCTGGGACCAGCGGGGGTCCCTTATTAGGGCGGGGGCTCCCCCAAGGGATACCCCACAGTCCATAAAAACAGAGGAGGGGTTAAGTAGTTCTGTAGGTTTTTTCGGAGGGGCCCTATTTAAAAAGGTTTGATTTGGGTTAATATAACTGATAATTTTTGTGATTTGAATTAAAAATTACATTTTAAAAGGAAAAATTTTTTTTGGTTGTTGTTTGAGGTAGTGTTTTCCTTTTTCTTTTTTTTGGGGGAAATTTTTTTTGACTAAATATAAAAAATATAATATATATACCTTTACATTTTTTTTTAATTTATTTAAAATATTTTAAATATATATATACATATATATATAATATAATTTTATAATTATATATATAAATTTTTTATAAATATAAAATATATATACATAATCAGTTGAAACCAAAGTTTCATAACTAATAAAGACACATAGATGTTTTTCTCACTATCTGACATGAAACAAATAAAACCTTATCTGTTAATCAAATTTGGGTTGCCAAAATTAAATATTTGCCAAAAATTTTAGAAAAAAGAGAAAGAATTTTGTTAAGGCAAAATTTTTATTTCTGCAAAGTTAAAAAATTTTTCAAACACTAGGATTAGTCACGGGTGCCTTCCTGGGGGCCCCGGGGGGGATGGGCCACCCGTGTCTGCCCTCCCGGAGTGTGCCCGGGGCCCCCGGGGGCGCCGCGTTCGCAGACGACCGTCCCCAGCCGTACGGGGGGTCACCTACCTCGTTCTGTCCCGTCCCCCGGGCCCCTGCCCGGGCCGAGGGGCGCGCGCTCGTTCTCGAAGATTTAAAGGCCAGGCCCCTTAAATTGGTAATTGCAAACGCCTCCTCTATTTAAGGTTACCTCATTTCACTCTGTGCTGGATCATTTGCCTCGTGACTTAGCTAAAGCGTTCCCTAAGATATTTCGCCTACCGGTACAACCTTTGCCGTTTCTCGACTCCGAACCTTGCCGCCACCCTGACCTTCCTGCCTGTCCCGCCCAGAACCATTGCCCCCTCCCTGATCCTCCCTCCCTACGATACGATTCTCGGACAAAACTCTGTACCACCTGCACCTCGGCTGCCCCCCGCAGGCAAGTCACGTCAGGGGGACGACCGGGACCCCACCCGAGCAAGTCCATTCCCCTTTCGGGGGGCTCTGGTGAAAACCGGGGCTACTTAGATTTCCCTTCCCTGGCGTGGCTTAACTACCATCGCTTGCGGTGGCCAGCGGATCCACACCCGCCGTTACGTTAGATCCAGCCATGGATCCCGCCCAAGGTGCCCCTGCCAAGCTCGCGAACTCACGCCCCTTGCGCCCCCGCGCAAACAGATATGCAACAAGCTCACAACGGGGCAGTTTCCGCAGAATGCAGCAGCAACCTGTCTTGCGCCGGGGTCTTCTTTATCCGGGCCCTCCACTGGCAACCGTGGGGCCCAAGTTCCCTTCCCCTGCTTTTCCAAGTTTGATGGGGACTCGAACTCATAATGGTTTCTCACGCAGTGCTCCATGCACGGGGGTTTATGGCCGACCAGTTTCCCACCCAAAGGTCAAAGGGGGCGTTCGTGGGGATCCGCTTTCCGGAAAGGCCCTAGCCCTGGCGAGCCCTTTGGGACCCAATGACCCTGGACCGCAATCAAAAGGCCTTCCCCACAGAATTCCGCAGTGTTTCGAGACCTGCGCGAGCATCTTCCCGGAGACGGGGCTACAAATCTACGCCAAGGGGACTCCTCTGTAGGGGATTATGCGGTTCAATTCCGCACTTAGCCTCCGAGCTGACCTGGAATGACGCCGCTCTCTGTGCCACATTTAAGAAGGGTCTGTCAAGCAGAGTAAAGGACGCCCCTCGCAGCCAAGATCTCCCCCCGTCTTTTGAGTGAGCTCATCCATCTAGCCACTCGCATAGACGTGCGTTTTGCGGAGAGACAGCAGGAGCTCCGTCAGGAGCGGGACTTGGCACAACCCCGGCGTTTATCTCGTCTGGCTACAGTATTTCAGAGATCTCTGCTGCCTCCATAGTGCCCCATACAGCTAGGTAGTGCCCCTTACAGTCAGGTAGTGCCCCCAATAGCCAGGTAGTGCTCCCAATAGCCAGGTAGTGCTCCCAATAGTCCGGTAGTGCCCCCAATAGCCAGGTATTGCCCCCAATAGCCAGGTAGTGCTCCCAATAGCCAGGTAGTGCTCCCAATAGCCAGGTAGTGTCCCCAATAGCCAGGTAGTGTCCCCAACACCCAGGTAGATGCTCCTTACAGCCAGGCAGATGCCCTTTATCCAGGTAGATGTCCCCATGAGTCAGATAGATGCCCCCATGAGCCAGGCAGATGCCCCCATGAGCCAAATAGATGCCCCCTTTATCCAAGCAGATGCCCCCATTAGCCAGGCAGTGCCCCAATAGCTAGTAACAATAAAATAATAAAATCTACTTCACACTCCTCCCCTCACATGCACTCAGTCACTGCACACATACCCCTCCCCTCACAGGCAATCAACCACCCCCCTCCAACACACACAGCCATCCCTGCACTCACTGTTCTGCTGGCATCCTAATTTTTCAAATGCTGCTCGGGGAAAGGGGGCGGAGCTCCACGGCTCCCGCTAAGCCCTGCCCCCTTCCCCCGCAGTGCTCTTGCAGCTTCCTCTGAAGCTAAGAGAACATTGCCGGACAGCGGCACAGGACAGAGGCTGTAGGGCAGGGTCAGAGACGCTGCCCGATGCCTCTGTAAACAGATAACCTCTGGCATCTCTTCAGATGCGGGAGGTTAAGCCACCCAAGCGGGGGGGCGGGACACGGTCCCCATTAGCGGGAGTGACCCGCCAAAACCGGGAGGGTTGGCAAGTTTGAAAATAGGTCTATAGGGAGTAAGAATTCTCTTTGAGGAGAGCACCATAAAGGTGTAGAGACATTAGTAGGCCATGCAGTGCTACATGGGAAATCATTTATGCAGCTAGGCTTTAGAGATGAGAACTAAGGCCCGCTTTTATGAAAAGTGTCTAGGTCTAAGACTTTTTTGTCGCCTGTGGCAACCAATCAGAGCTCGCTTTTCACTTTATATAGTTTCTCTGAAGAATCAAAGGGGCGCTCTGATTGGTTGCTATGGGCAACAAAGAAAGTCTTAGACCTAGACAGTTTTCATACATGTGGCCCTATTCTCCAGTTCCAATATTTGCATCTGAATTCATAGAATCATGATCTGAACTGACAGAGTAATCTGAGTTCAAATGGGGACCTACAATGTAAAGACTGGGCTCTTGGTGCCCAAACCTTTAAGAATAGGTCTAGGGGGAGTAAACTTTCTCCTTGAGGAGAATTCCATAAATTTTTAGGGAGACATAGCAATGCTACCTTGAAAATTGCAAGATATTGCCTGCAGGGTTGTAGATGTCCACGAACTGTGGGAAATTTACTTTCACCCAATTACACATTTATATATTCTAAATAGACCTGGCTAAATACAGAAGGTGCACTTTCAATGTGTTAACCATCCTTGCAAGACCTGTAGTTTTGTTTGTCCAACAACCAAGTTCAACATTAATAATAAATATTATGTTATAAAAAATGACATCAACTGTAACACATCATTCTTTTTTAATACATTATAGCAGTTGTAATCAGTGTTATGTAGGTTGCAGTGCACGAAAATTGAAAACTAGGATTTTAGCACATTTAAATAACATCAAAAACCCAGCAGGCAGGGCTATTTCTAATGCCAAACACTGAGGGCATCATGTATGAAAACTGTCTAGGACTAAAATTCACTTTGTTGCCCATAACAACCAATCAGAGGGCCCCTTTCATTTTATATAGTGCTCTGGAAAAATGAAAGGGGAGTTCTTTAATGCAATAAAGTCCAAACACAAGATTCTTCTTATATCACCCAGAGGGCTTGGCCTCAGCCTTTAACTGACTTAACCAAGATAGTCCACAGACAAATCTGCAGCACAGATCTTCTTCTATTATTATTTAGCGGTGCTGACCACAGCATCATCTCCTCACTCTCATGTAGTCCAACTCCAAGGACCTCATGTATGAAAACTGTCTAAGAAAGTGTAAGACTTTCTTTGCTGCCCATAGCAATCGCTCACAGCTCCCTTTCATTTCATATAGTGCTCTGAAAGAATGAAAAGGGAGCTCAGACTGGCTGCTATGGGCAACAATAAAAGTCTTCGACCTAGACCATTTTTATACATGTCCCCCCACGTCTTTATCTCTCAGAGGTGGTAGCCATAGCATCAGCTTCTCACTCTCATAGCCCTAGGTTATGGATGCAGCAGCAAATCCTGCCAACTCATATGAGGTACGGCTACTACAATATATATGCTAAGTTTTCATTTTGAATAGTCAAAGCCAGATCACCACAAGGAGCGTCTCCATGTCAAAATCAGTAATACTGTAGACAGCAGCTGATCAAGAAGACGGAATCATTAGGGCAGCATCAGTAAGACACGATCCTTTCCATTGCTGTGTGGTTATCCAAGCTGTGTCACACTAAACACGTACCAGATCACCTTAGGCACCTTTCACATAGCATTCTTGGCCTCCGTTCATGGTATATGCTAAAAATGTATCCCAACGGATACCGAGGTGAGGCCATAGAGTTCTATAAGGCAAACATAGCCCAAACTGCATTATGTTTGTACAGTTTCTGCACCAGACACAAAAGTGGTGAGCAGCATGAACAACAGATAGACAGGGTAGGAGTGACTTAATAATAATCCTGGTAGGATGTCGCAGGTATCTGTAGCCATGCTGACTGCAGTATATCCCACAGCTGCTGGAGGGAGTGTAGGAGAGGATCTATGACACGACAACCGAAGTGGTACCACAGATGTTCCATTGGGTATAAATCAAGGGAACAGGAATGGCCAGGTTAGTACTTTGAAGTCTTGGACATGTTCTTCCAACCATTATCAGACATTTCTAGCTGGGTGACATGTCGCATTATCGTGCTGGAAGATCTCATCTGCTCCAGGAAGACAATCAGCATGTATGGGTGTATGTGATCTGCAAGGATGGATTCATACATAAATTGGTTAAGAGTGCCTTCTGCATTGATTAGTGAGCCCAGAGAATGCAATGAAAACATTCCCCAGACCAGAACGCTGCCATCACCAACTTGTGTTCTTCCAACAATGGTTGCAGGGTGTTTATTCTCTGATGTTTCTAGCCTGGCACATCAGCATTGATCTGTTTGATGAAGCAGAAAATGTGACTCATGGGGTAAGGCAACCCTTTGCCAATAAGCAGATGTCTGAAAATTCAAATTCTTTACCCATGCAACTTTGTTAGCAAAGGTGCAGTCTGCTTGGTAGTCCCACACTTAGTAGGGTTAGTTGAACTGTTGATTTAGACATGTATCTGGTAGCCCCCTTTTGGTGGTGAGCTGTATCACTGTAGCGTGTCAGTCCACCCTCACATTCACCTTTCAAATCAATGGTACTTTTACCACAGCAATGCACGCACAGTTCATAAAGAATTTCTGTGATGAATCATTATACACCTGAGGTGTAGAGCATTTGTATTGGACTATTCACCCGTACGGTCTTAATGTATCAGCCATGAGGTTATAATAATGTGACTTGATTGTATATTTTTATAGTTATCATCTACAAGATGTGACTACCACATCTAATTCACTCTTGTGCTCCATATGTGTTTCCCTCACACCTCAGCAGTCATGTATAGCCACACTGGATTTAAGCAACCCATTCCTTTATGACTATGAGGATAGGGCTTACTGTATTTATATATTTGTTTGTGTCCTCAGTAACTAGTACTAAAAGACATTTTACTACAGAAAGGTGAGCTTTACTTATATATGTGTACAGCGGAAAAAATTGACAAAAACATGTTTTTTTACCTCAGGGTGACAACGAGCCGTTCCCCAGCATCAATACACTTATACATGCTGGCTCTCTAAAATGTAGGGAGAATGCAACTCCAAAAAAAATTAAAATTAAAAAATATATATATAAATATATATATAACAATCCAAAACAAATTATTCCTTTTAAAATGTAACTTTTAATTCACATCACTAAAATGTATCAGTTCATATTAACCCTAATCAAACCTTATTAGATACGGGACGATGGGCCATTGGACCCCTGAAAAGAAAAACAAGAACAAGCTTTGAAGCATTGACAAAACTAACTGTTGCAATATCATTTGAGACACATCAGTCTGGAGGTACTATGTACTATTTTCAAGTATGTTTAGCAATATATACTTTGTAATTTTGAGTATTGTGTATATCCCATTTTTGACCCTATTGAAGAGTCCCTAAGAGTGGGACGAAACGTGTCTGGGGAGAGTTATATATCATTTTGAGGATACTATTTTTATATTATATACTTTATTTTGTCCACACTTTAGTGTTTGTTATAGTACATTGGTCTTTCTCTCCTGGCCTTTCTATGTCTTTATATACACTTTATATAGGGTCGGTGGTAGGGAATAGCTGAGGAGCACTGCGGGGTCGCCCTTATTAGGGCAGGGTCTCCGCCAAGGGATACCTACTAGTCCATAAAACAGAGGAGGGATTAAGTAGGTTCTGTAGGTTTTTTCGGAGGTTGTCCCGTATCTAATAAGGTTTGATTAGGGTTAATATGAACTGATACATTTTAGTGATGTGAATTAAAAGTTACATTTTAAAAGGAATAATTTGTTTTGGATTGTTGTTATGAAGTAGTGTTTTTCCTTTATCTATTTTGAGGGAAATTAGATTTTGACTATATATAGATATATATAGATATATATACTCTGTACATAATATATATATATATTTACATATATATGTATATATATATATATATATATATATATATATATACAGTATATATATACACATAATGCAGTTGAAACCAGAAGTTTACATACACTATATAAAGACACATATGCATGTTTTTCTCACTATCTGACATGAAATCCGAATAAACCTTATCTGTTTTAAGTCAATTAGGATTGCCAAAATTATTTATATTTGCCAAAATTTCAGAATAAGAAGAGAGAGAGAATTCGTTAAAGCATTTTTATTACTTTCTGCAAAGTTAAAAGTTTACATGCACTAGGAGTATGTCACGGGTGCCTCCGCTCCTCGGCCCGCGGGCCGCGGGTGCCCCCGTGTCTGCCTCCCGGGTGTGTGCCGGGCCCAGGGTGCGACGCTGTCCGCAGGACGAGCGGCGGTCCCGCAGCGTACAGGGACTCACCTGACCTCGTTCCTGTCCCGTCCGCGCCCTCTGCCGGCCGAGGCGCGCGTGCCCATTCTCTAAGGCGCGCGCTCGACGTCTTCTCCGAAGTTTTAAAAGGGGCCCAGCCGTCCCTTTAATTGGCTAATTGCCAGACGCCTCCTCTATTTAAGGTTACGCTCACTGTCACTCTATGCTGGATCTATGTTGCCTCGTGCCTTAGCTAAAGCTTTCCCTAAGTATATTCTCGCCTTACCGTGTACAGCCTCTTGCTACGTTTCTCGACTCCGAACCTCTGCCGCCAGCCCTGACCTTCCTGCCTGTCCCCCGACCACGAACCATTGCCGTCCTGCCCTGACCTCCTGCCTTGCCTACGACTACGATTCTCGGCCCAAACGACTCTGTACCACGCTGCACCTCGGCTGCCACGCAGGCAAGTCACGTCAGGGGGAGGGCCCTGGTAGCCTCACGCCGCAGCAAGTCCATCCCGCTTTGCGGGGGCTCTGGTGAAAACCGGGGGCTACTTAGATTCCATTACCTGGGGGTGGCTTAACTACCATCGCTTGCGGTGGGTCCAGCGGATCCACACCCGGGCCTTTTAACAGTTAGTTCCGCCATGGATTCCCACCAAGGTGCCCCTGCCAAGCGTCGCAGATCTCACGTCCATTTTCGTCCAACAGTGCAACAGTATCGCAACAAGCTCAGCAACTGGGACAGCTGTCCGCCATGATGC
Organism: Phyllomedusa bahiana; assembly: GCA_025379985.1. NCBI lineage: Eukaryota > Metazoa > Chordata > Amphibia > Anura > Hylidae > Phyllomedusa > Phyllomedusa bahiana. The sequence goes on along the minus strand of JAODAL010056736.1, from coordinate 12,636 downwards.
CCCAAACCCCTTCTGGCGTCCCACCCAGCAGCAACCTGTCTCTGCGCCGGTGTCTTTTTTCTATCCCGGCCGTCTCACTGGCATCCGTGGGTCCGAAGCTTCGCCTTCCACTGCCTTCCAATTTTGGATGGGGACCGAAGCTCTATAGAGGTTTCGGTCACGCAGTTGCTCCATGCACGTGGAGTTGATGGCAGACCAGTTTCCCACCGAAAGGTCAAGGTGGCGTTCGTGGTGAGTCTGCTTTCCCGTATGCCTAGCCTGGGCGACGCCTTTTTGGGACCGGAAATGACCATCTGTGACCGCAGATCTACAGGCCTTCCTCACAAAAATTCCGCAGCGTTTTCGAGGAGCCTGTGTGAGCATTTTCCGTGGAGAGGGCGCTACTAAATCTACGCCAAGGGGACTCCTCTGCAGGGATTATGCGGTTTTCAAATCCGCACCCTAGCCTCCGAGCTGACCGGGGAATGACGCCGCTCTCTGTGCCACATTTAAGAAGGGTCGTCAAGCAGAGTAAAGGATGCCCCTCGCACCCAGAGATCTCCCACCGTCGTTGAGTGAGCTCATCCATCTAGCCACTCGCAAGAAGGTGTTTTTGTGGAGAGACAGCAGGAGCTCCGTCAGGAGCGGACTTGGCACAACCCCACCATTTATCTCATCGGGGCTCCAGTATTTCAGAGATCTCTGATGCCTCCTCCACAGTCGTCCACTGAAGAACCCATGCAGGTGGACCGGGCTCATTTGTCGGAGTCGGAACTGCCCCGTCGCAGGCTGGAGAATCTCTGCCTCTACTGCGCCAGTCCGGACCATTTTCGCAGGAGTTGTCCGCAGCGTCCTCAGTGGCCGGGAAACGCTCGTACCTAGGGGCTGTGGGAGAGGCGTCCCTAGGTGCCCAGCACTCCTCTCCACGACTGTTGTTGCCAGTGGAGGTAACCACAGAAGCGGGTCTATCTCTACGGGCTTCTGTCTTCCTGGACTCGGGTTCCGCCGGGAACTTTATTCATGCCGCTCTGGTGTCACGCTACCGCTTGCCGTGAACCCGTCTGGAAAAGCTGTTGCTTATCTCTTCGTCAGTGGGGAGCTCCTCAGCGACTCCATTCGGTTTATCATCAGGCCAGTGACCCTCCGTTTTGGGGTCCTGCACACGGGAGAAGATCTCCTTCCACGTTCTGCCTCGCGCTTCTTCGGCGATCCTGTTGGGGCTATCCTGGTTGCAACGCCACGCCCCTACATTTTGACTGGAAGACAGGCGAAGTCCTTCTGTTGGGGTTCGGAGTGCCAGGAACTTTGTTTGTGGTGAAAACCACGCCCAGGTGTCCATTCGCTCCTCCCAGTTTTCCGTCAGGCTTCTACAGGGTCTACCAGGGGAGTACCAGGATTTTGGAGATGTGTTCTAGAGAAACAGGCTGAGAAGTTACCCCCTCATCGGCCGTATAAACTGTCCCATAGACCACCTTCCGGGACCAGCCCTCCACGGGGTAGGGTCTATCCTCTCTCTGTGCCCGAAAACCCAGGCCATGTCGGCCTACATACAGGAGAATTTGTCAAAAGGATTCATACGCAAATCCTCCTCACCTGCCGGAGCCGCTTCTTCTCGTCCAGAAAAAGACGGTTCGCTTCGCCCGTGCATTGATTACAGAGGGCTAAACAAGATACGGTGAAGAATCGCTACCCTCTACCCCTGATATCTGAGCTCTTCAAACCGCCTCCATGGAGCCAGGGTCTTCACCAATTAGATCTACGTGGAGCCTACAACCTCATCAGAATTCATGAGGGGGATGAGTGGAAAACGGCATTCAACACACGGGACGGGCATTTCGATATCTCGTGTTTTCCTTTTGGGCTGTGCAACGCCCCGGCCGTTTTCCAGGAGTTTGTCAATGACGTTTTTCGGGACTTGCTGTACACCTGCGTCATTGTATCCCTGGACGATATTTTGATTTTTTCTCCTGCCCTACGACCCACCACAGACAAGTAACGCCAGGTCCTAGGGCCCGCCTGCGGGACAACCGACTGTATGCCAAGTTGGAAAAGTGCTGCTTCACCAGGCCAGCCTTCCTTTCCTGGGGTACATAGTCTCTGATCGAGGTCTTCAATGGACCCTGCGAAACTCCTGCGATCCAGCATGGCCGCAAACCTGTCGGTCTCCGGGCGTTTCAACGATTTTTAGGATTCGCCAACTACTACCGACAGTTATTCCCACTTTTCTACGTTGGTGGCTTCCATCGTGGCTCTCACCTGGAAGAACTTTAAAATCCTAAATGTTGGCCCCCCATCTGCCGAGGAAGCGTTTCTCCCGCTAAAGTCTGCGTTCTCCTCCGCACCTATTTTGGTCCGTCCGGATCCAGAGAGACCTTCAGCCTTGAGGTAGATCCCTCTTCGTGGGAGCAGGGGGGTCCTGACCCAGAAGGGGCCCCTAAAGGCAAGACCGTCACATGTGGTTTCTTTTCAGAACCTTCTCTTCGGCAGAAGAAATTTTTGCCATAGGAGATCGGGGGCTGTTGGCCATAAAACTAGCCCTAGAGGAGTGGCGGCATCCCCCTGGAGGGAGCTCGACATCCGTTTGACGTCTTTACAGACCACAAGAAAACTGCAATACCTTCAGACAGTTGAGCGCCTAAATCCTCGGGCCCGGCCCGGGGGTCTCTTTTTTTTCTCGTTTGATTTTAAGATACACTTCTGTCCCGGCCCGAGGGAAAAAAGTCAAGGCGGATGCTCTCTCCCGTGCCTCTGACATTACCGGAGAGGAACCAGTAAACTCAGCACATCATTGCTCCCCGAACGACTGGTCCACATGGCTCCTGTGGATCTCCGTTTGCGTTTTCCTCGGGGCAGAATCTATGTGCGCCCTACACTCGGGGAAAAGAATCTGGGTTGGGGGCATAGCTCTCTTCTGGCCGGTCATCCCGGGGTACGAAAATCCTATGCCCTCATTTTCGCGACACTATGGTGGCCAACTCTGCTCCAAGATGTCAAGGACTTTTTTTCTTTCCTGTACCACTTTTTGCCCGAAACAAGGTTCCACGCCATAGGCCCACAGGTCTCCTGTCCCTCTGCCCGTTCCGGAGGCTCCATGGGCACACATAGGCATGGACTTCATCACGGACCTTCCCCCCCTTCCTCGGGGAACTCCGTCATCTGGGTGGTCACTGACCGATTTTCAAAAATGTCCCACTTTGTGCCGCTGCCTTGTCTCCTTCAGCTCCCCCAAATTTGGGGGGCTATTTTTTCCAGCACATTTTTCGCCTGCATGGTTTACCATCCCACATAGTCCTCCGATCGTGGCGTCCAAATTTTTCTCAAAATTCTGGGTGGCCCCGGTTCCGGTTGCAAAACAAGCTGGTTTTTTCCTCCGCATATCATCCCCAGACAAACAGGCAGATGGAGGAGGGTAAACCAGATCTTGGGGGGGTATCTACGGCACTTTGTGTCCGGACGTCAGGACAACTGGTCCGAATTGCTTTCTTTGGGCCGAGTTCTCGTTAAAAACCGGGACTCCGACTCAACTGGCCGCTCTCCATTTCTTGTGTTACGGGCGTCAACCCCCGCCCTCCCTCCCCTTGGCTGCTACCTCCGAGGTCCCCCCGTGGACAACCAGGTTCAAGATATCAGTGTCATCTGGCGGAGACCCGACAAGGCCTTACTCCAGGCTTCAGCCACATGAAAACGCAAGCTGACAAGAGGAGAAGACCTTCCCCCAAAATTCCTCCAGGGGATAAAGTTGGCTCTCTTCTAGATACATACGACTCAAGATCCCTAGTTTAAACTGGGTTCCGCGGTTTTGGGACCCCTTTAGAGTACTGCCCACAACTGAACCCGGTGTCCTATAAACTCTGCCTGCCCCCTTCTCTCCGGGTTCCTAACGCATTTCATGTCTCCTCCTAAAAGCCGTTGGTCCTGAACCGGGTTTTCCCAGAGGAGCGCTGCCCCGTCACCGGGTTAGAATCCCCTGATGTCTTTGAAGTGAAGGACATCTTAGATATGAAGACCATCAGGGTAAGCGATTTTTTTCTTGTAGATTGGAGGGGCTTCGGCCCCGGAGAGCGGTCCTGGGAACCGGAGTCCAATATCCTGAACGAGACCTGATCCGCAGATTCCCTTGGCCTAAGAAGAGGGGAGGGCCTAAGGTGGGGGGGGTTATGTTTACGGGTGCTTCCGCTCCTCGGCCTGTGGGCCGCGGGCGCACCTTTTGTCTGCCCTCCCCGGGTGTGTGGGCCCGGGGCCCGGGGAGCGACGCTGTCCGGGAGGACGAGCGGCGGTCCCGCAGCGCACAGGGACTCACCGACCTCGTTCCCGTCCCGTCCCGCCCTCTGCCAGCCGAGGGCCGTGGCCGTTCTCTAAGGCGCGAGCACGCTCGTTCTCGAAGATTTAAAGGGCCAGCGTCCCCTTTAATTGGCTAATTGCAGAAAGCCTCCTCTATTTAAGGTTACGCTCACTGTCACTCTGTGCTGGATCTATGTTGCCTCGTGCCTTAGTTAAAGTGTTCCCTAAGTATATTCTCACCTTACCGTGTACCAGACCTCTTGCTACGTTTCTCGACTCCGAACCTTTGCCGCCAGCCCTGACCTTCCTGCCTGTCCACGACCACAAACCATTGCCGCCTGCCCTGACCTCCTGCCTGCCTATGACTACGATTCTCGGACTACGACTCTGTACCACGCTGCACCTCTGCTGCCACCGCAGGCAAGTCACGTCAGGGGGGACGACCTGGGTAGCCTCACGCCGCAGCAAGTCCATCCCGTTTTGCAGCGGGCTCTGGTGAAAACCGGGGGCTACTTAGATTCCGTTCCCTGGCGTGGCTTAACTACCATCGCTTGCGGTGGTCCAGCGGATCCACTACGCAGCCGTTACAGATTACTATGCCTATAAACAATTTGGGACAACCCATATGTTGATGTCGAGGTTTGGAAGCTTCTAATATATTTATTGTCAACATCTGATTTATTTAAAGACACACCTATGGATAACATCATGGGAAAGTCTAAAGAAACCAGTCTAGATATCAGGAAGAGAATTGTGGACTTGCACAAGTCTGGATCATCCCTGGGTGCAATTTCCAGATACCTGAAGGTGCCTCGTTCATCTGTACAAACAATTATATGCAAGTACAAACAAGATGGGAATGTCCAGCCATCATACCGGTCATGAAGGAGACGGGTTCTGTGTCTCAAAGAAGAATGTGCTTTAGTCCAACATGTGCATATCAACCCACGAACAAAACCAAAAGACCTTGTGAAGATGCTGGTGGAAGCTGGTAAGATAGTGTCATTATCCACAGTGAAATGAGTACTGTATCAACATGGGTTGAAAGACCACTCTGACGGCAAGCCAGATTAATGTTTGCAAATGCACACAAGAACAAAGACCTATATTTCTGCAGAAATGTCCTGTGGTCTGATGAAACTAAAACTGAACAGTTTGGCCATAATGACCATCGTTATGTTTGGAGGAAAAAGGAAGAAGCTTGGAAGCCTAAGAACATCATCCCAACTGAACAATGACCCAAACCATCCTGCCAAACTGGTTACAAAGTGGATTAAGGATAACCAAGTCATTGTTTTGGAGTGGCCATCACAAAGCCCTGATCTCAATCCTATTGAAAACTTATGGGCAAGGCTGAAAAGGCATGGCTCAGTTACAAACATGGCTCAGTCACATCAGTTCTGTCAGGAAGAATGGGCCAAATTTCCTACCAACTATTGTGAGAAACTTGTGGAATGATATCCAAAACATTTCACCCAAGTCATACAGTTTAAGGGCAATGTTATCAAATACTAATGAAATGTATGTAAACTTTCGACTTTGCAGAAAGTAATAAAATGCCTTAAAACATTCTCTCTCTCTCATTATTCTGGCATTTGGACAATATAAATAATTTTGGTAATCCTAATTGACGTAAAACAGGTAAGGTTTATTCTGATTTCATGATGGATAGTGAGAAAAACATACATATATATCTTTTTTATTGACTTTTTCATTTTTAATACAATACAGTTATTAAACAATAAAATGAGTGTACAAAAATGTCCCAATTCTCAAGAGTAGAAACTCGGCAATAAAGGTACAAAGTTCAAGCTATACATATATGGAAAGATGATGAAAAAATTCCATTATGACCCATCAAAAAGAGATCCAAGACACAGAAACAAACATATGTGTCTTTTTATATAGTGTATGTAAACCTCTGGTTTTAACTGTATATATGGCCAAAATACCTCATATTTGATATTTTTCCAGTATATGAGATACTTTGCGGTGTGTCCCCCATACTGCATAGGTTTGTTGGCAACTGTTCATTAGTGAGTTGCACCTGTTGAATTTTTCCCAGGTAGTTCTGGGGCACATATGGCCTCTACTGGGAATGGTTAATTGTTCAGCCATTGAACTGCAAGTACAGCTTTTGTGTCTGAGAGTGCAACTCCCCAAGCTGTTGGTCAAATGTCTGTATAAACATGCAGCGGAAACAAATACCTCCAAAGGTTCTTATACAGTGTGTGATAGTGGCCGTTACAGATCATAGAATATATACTGTAGATTCCTCAGACCAAAGCCCAAAATATGGATTATAGGGTAAATATTGATTCCAGATCGAATACAGTCCCCAGAATAAATGCAGAGCTCACAAATACAGACCCCAGAACAGGACCCTTAACAACTTAAGGACCTTGCGTCTTTTTGGGTTGACACAATAGTTTTTTCCTCCTCTCCTTCCAAGAGACATAACTTTTTTATTTTTCCACCGACCTAGACAAATGAGGGCTTTTATTTAGCAGGACAAGATAGTGTTAGAAGCAACTGAAGAAAAGCCATCACCTCCTCTTGATGAAAAAAGTTCTTAATCATGGCTCACTGATCGATTAAATAGCCATACAAGGGGGAGGAAGAAAAACACTGAAATACAAAAATATAAAGACACACATATAATAAAAAAAAAAAGTATAATAAAACAAACAATAAATCTTCAACACATGTAAGGTTAGTAATGTAGGAGCAAATCAGCCCTAGAATTTAGCCCGTCTCCAATCACCGCCATGGTTGTGTGATTTTTTTTTTGATCAGGTTTTTCAACAGCTCCTGTATGCTGATAGGGATTGTTAAACACTGCAGTTTATGGTGCAGTGGAACCAGATCAATGTGCATGAAATACCAATATTTATTTTTCACATAAGACTACACCCACAAGAGATATTTATTCCAATGGGGATTTCCAAACTCCTGGGAAGATCCCTCTTACTAAGTGTGCCCTCTGGCTATGTTCACATGGCTTATTTGCAGGGCGTACTTACGCCCTGCAATTACGCTGTGTGGACGGGGGCGGGGCGGGAGCGGTGGCGGGCGCGGGGGGCCGGCACCTCGTCGGCCCATAGACTTGCATTACCAGCGGCGCGTTTACGCTGCTGGTAATTCACATGTCACTTATCTCCCCCCGCGGCGGATTCGCCGAGCAGGGAGAGGAGACGTAATCTATAGTTCTCTATGAGAACTGTGGATTACCGTAATGAATAGGATGTATTCCAGCCGTAATTTGCGCACTCCGGCGCGTAATTACGGAATGAAATACGTCCAATTTTAAGCCGTGTGAACATAGCCTCTAAGTTCTGAGTCATTTTCCACTCAGATGTCACAGAAACAATAGAAATTTGTTGCCAATGCCTAAGACTGGAATGTCATTAAAGGGACGTTCTAATGTTCGATTTCCCTGCAGTGCCAACACAGGAGAAATTTAGCATTACACATTCCCCATTCAAATCAATGATCTGTCAGTGAAGTGTAGTAGGAGCACACAGGTCCACCAGAGCAAAAGACAGGCCACACAACTGCTTGTAATTTTGGCTAATTGATGAGAATCCTGTTTAGCGGACTCCCTCTATTAACTCAGAATTCCATAATATGATCTATAAAAATTGTTTTCCTAAATCAGAGAACCCCTTTAAGATCTGTTAACATCTGTTCAATAGTTAGAAATCTCAACTGAGTGCCAGATCTGTTGCACAACAGACATCAGTGGCGCCCAACAGACCCTAACAACTTTCAACTGGGTTCCGCCAAGGTGCCTGTCAATTTGACAAAAAACAGGCTAATTTTATCATACAACAAAATTAAGCATATTTCAAACAGCCGTTTTCATTTTTTCTTTGGTTTTGTCAGTAAATTGCCCATTGCATCAAAAATAGACTGCAATAACATTATTCTGTTTAGAAAAGGAAAAAAAAAATTTATATTAAAATATATAACACAATTTTTTTTAAAAATATTTTATTTTTATTAAAATGGAAATTATAAAAGGGAAAGGGGGTTTTTATATTTTGGGTGGGGAGAGCATTTTAAGACAAGTCTTTTACGAGTAAGGTTATTTTTTTTTTTGGGGGGTAAAGGATGGAGAAAAACCCTTCTTGTTTTAAAGTGGGGGCAAAAAATTGGCCACTGTGTTTTATTTTAGCTATAATGAAGCCATTAATGTCCCATATTTTAGTTTCCCATATCTTAACATATTGTTCTTACGTTAATATCTTTTTGTCCAGTACAATCCAAACTGATATGAATTTTTATAATATTCCTTTGGGGCCCAAAGCACAAATTTCACCATTTTGTTTGAAAATAGTGGTGCTGTGTGTTGTTCCTGAAATTGTGGTTTGAAAAAAAAATTTTTTGCTTTTTTTAGAAAGGATCGTAAAGCCCGGGAAAAAGGGGGGGTGTCTGTTCTATGTAAAACCCTGTCTAAAGCCAACCTGGGGGAAGATATAGGTACAGGTAATGAACATGTGGAATATTATGGGTAAATATCAGGGGGGTAAAATAACAATTTTTACAAATGGGGGTTGCTTAGGCCCCCAAATTCAAAAACCCATGGAGATGTCTCCTCGGAAAATAGATGAGGCGGTAATCGAATGGGTTATTATTATGGGGCTTTAACTATCTAGACACATTGGGGAATTGAAGTTGTAGCTTTTATAAAGGAAAAGGTTTTTGTCAAAAAATAATGAAAATTTCCTTTTAAAAATGGTGAGGAAACCGCTAGGGGGGAAAGGCCCTTCTAGCCCTAATATTAACAAATAGACTGAAAAGAGTAACAAAGGTTCGGTTGGGGGGCCCCTGGGATAGGACCTATTTATAAAGTGACCATAATATAAAAAAATTTTTCGTTTACCCTTTCAATAGAGTTTTTTGTAAAGGAGCCCCAAAAACACTAAATTTTAGGAAGGCTAATTTTTTCTGCTTAGGGGGCCCTAACCGTATTCGGGGACAAATGTGTTTAAAATATGGCAAAAATAATAAAAAATGGGATTTTTTTTAAAACCCCTAGGTACCCTGTGAGAGGTACATACCTTATGGTAATAAAAAAATTAGAAAACGGGGAAAAACCCCAATGTGGTCAACGGGGATGAAAAAGAGGCAAAAAAAAACAAAAAGAAAAGGTTTCCCCTACAAAACCCCGGGGGGCAGTGAAGGGCCTAAAAAAGTTAGGGAAAAAAATTTAAAGTGGGTAAAAAAAAGTTTAAGGGAAAGCAAAAGTGGGAAAAAGACATTTGCTATAAAAAGAAAACTAACCCAAAAATTTTTTTTTAAACTATAAAAAAAGTAAAAAGTTTAAAAAGGGAAAAATTTTGGCCCCTTTGAAAAATATGGGGGAGAGAAATTTGAGGGCGATGAGAAAAAACAAACTATTAAACACTTTTTTCTCCACTGTATTTACCGGGGGGGATGACCTTCCTTTTGAAAGAGGATGGGGAAAAACCCAACTTAAAAGTTTTTTCAAACCCCGGGAAAGAAGGAGTCCGTTTGGAGTTTAAAAAATAAAAAAACCCCGGGTCCAGATGGCATACACCACGTGTCCAAGAGGGGTTAAGTGATGTCATAGATGGGCCCCCCCAAATTTTTTTTTATTATGGATGTCTAAAAAGGGGTTGTCCCAAAGGATTGGGCATAGCAAATGTGGGCCAATATTCAAAAAGGGGTAAAAAAAAGTGTCCAGGAAACTTGGGCCCAGAAAAGTTTAAAACCTTGTTGTAGGTAAATGTTTGAGGTTTTTTCTAGAGAGCTTCTGGATATTCATGAAAATAAATTATAACGCCTTCCGCCGGGTTCATAAAGGATCGGTTGTAGACTTTTCATCGCTTCTTGGGAAGTCAGTCTAGATGGATGGGGGGTGAGGATGGATGTCTTATTCTAGATTTTTTAAAGATTTGATAGGGGTCCCCAATAAAAGGTTGGTAAAAAAAATGAGAATGCTTGGCGGGGGAAAATGTGTGAAAGTGGGTAGAAAGGCTCACTGATAGAAAAAAAGGGTGTAATTAACGGTACATACCCGACTGGATCGTGTTTTTAGTGGGGTCCACAAGGGTCAGTTTGGGCCCTATCCTCTTTAACATTTTCATTAATGACTTACACAGGGGAAAACAGTAAATATCGATCTTTGCAGGATACTAAGCTCTGTAAAATAATCAACACAATAGGGATAATATGTTATTTCAAAGGGTCTGGAAAGTTGGAGGCCCGGGCAGGGAAATGGCGATGAGGGTTTTAAAAAGATAAATGCAAGGTATGACTGGGGGAAAAGAAATCCATTACATGTTTTCTGTTAAAAGGAAAAACACTGGGGAAAAGTGCATGGGAAGGAATTGGGAATCCGGGGGACAGTAAATTTAATGTAGCGCCCGTGTCAGGGAGCAGCAGCCAAAGCAAAAAGGATCATGGGGAGCATTAAAAGGGGCATAGAAGCACATGATGAGAACTTATTCTCCCCTTTTACAAGTCACTGGTTGCCACACTGGAATTTGTGTAAATTTTGGGCACCCTGCACAGGAAAGAATTGTGAGTTGAAAAGGTCAAAGGCGGGCAAAAAAATAAAAAAGGACTGGGTGGATACAGTACACAGGAAAAAATTGGCAAGATTAGGGTTATTTGTTTAGAGAAAAAAGGGTTGGGGGAATAAAAAAATGTTTAAATAATCAAAAAGGGCAAATAGAGATCTCCCCAAAATTTTTTTTTACAAGGGCTGTATCTAGAACAGGGGGGGGTCCCTTTTTCTTGAGGAACGAAAGTTTTTACATAAAAAAAAGAAAGGGGTTCTTTTCTGTAAGACGGAGACTATGGAATTCTCTGCCCGAGGGGCTGGTCATGGTGAATTCAATAAACCGGTTCAAAAGGGTTTGGGTGCATTTTGGAGCGTAATAAAATAACAAGTTTAGTGATGGGTTTTAGGGGGGGGTCATTTATCCAGGGGTTTTTTGATTGCCAGTTGGAGTCAAAAAATTTTTTTCCCTAAAAGAGGGGCATTGGCTTTTCCTCATTGGGGGGTTTTTTCCTTCCCCTTGGGGTCAACACTTAAACCCCCCGGTGAAAATAGATGAAAGATTGTCTTTTTTTAGCCTTACAAACTATGAAACTATGAAACTATGCTTAACATTGATTGATTGATTGCTTATGCTGTTCTTGCTCTGGGGTATTAACTAAGGTGGCCGGAACATCACCCCAGCCTCATGCATGAAACCGTTAGTTCTAAATTTTTTTTTTTGCCCCTTTGCAACCAAACAGGCACCCCTTTCATATTTTTAGAGCACTTTTTTTAATGAAAGGGGGTTGTTTGGTTACTATGGGCAAAAATGAAAGTCTTCATACAGTTTTCATATATAAGGCCCCTAGTTCGTAATTTAGGCTGGGTTCATATCATGTTTTGGACTTATTTTCGGTCCTATTAAAGACGTATATTTAAGCACCGCAGGAGGCGATGTCATTGCCTCCTGCACTGTTGTATGAGTAAGGTTTTTTAATTTTTTTTTTTCAGAGAGGGCCCATAAAGGCCCTTAGTCCTACGGGGGCTGTTTCTCAGAGGCTTAAATACAGGGGGGATATTACCTACAATTGGCTATAAAATTCAGGGGGCATTTTACCACAGTGGCTATAAAAACAGGAGGGTTGCCTACAGGGGGGTATACTACGGGGGCCTATCATAAGGGGCCTTCACTCCGGGGGCTATAACCACAGGAGGCCATCCCTACAGGGGCCTTTAAACCCACGGGGGCCTATTACCTACAGGAGGAGTATAACCTACAGCGGGCTATAACCTACAGTGGGCCTATCACCTACAAGGGCCTATTACAAAGGGGATTTTTCCTACAGGGGCCCCCAAAATTTTCAAAATCAGGGGGCTTTATTAAAAGGGGGTATATTTTTCTTTTGTATCACAGGGGAAAAGTATACCTACTACGGGGGGGAGTTTATCTACCTACAGGGGCTTTATACCTCCCCGGGGGCGTACTTATCTCAGGGAGCTGTATACCTACCTACAGGGGGCAGTATATCTAATTGTACCTACAGGGAGCAGTAAATCTACCTACAAAGAGAGTGGCAGAAAATGTTTGCTAGTGGGTAAGTAACTGGCTCAGTGATAGAAAACAAAGAGTGTGATTAAAAAGGGGCATATTCAGATTGGACCATGTTATAGTAGGGTCCCCAGGGGGTCGTTTGGGCACTATTGTCTTTAACACATTTTTAATGACATTTCGAAGGATTTAACAGTGAATATCATCTTTGCAGTGATACTAAGCGTGTAAATTAATTTAAACAATAGAGGATAATTGCAAGGTTTTTGCCTGGAAAAAGAAAACCTTTCATGTTATTACTGCAAAGGGAAAAAAG
>JAODAL010056735.1:0-23103 GCA_025379985.1 Phyllomedusa bahiana | reverse complement strand
CCCTGCAGGCTCGGCACCCGGGAAAAAATAGCTGTTTTTTAACGTGATTCGTGCCGAAGTAATTCGGACCGAAACAAATTTTGTCGGAAAATTCGGCGAAGTGACCGAACCGAATTTTTGAGAAATTCGCCCATCTCTAATTATGTCCATAACTGGGGAGTCCCTGGCAGTATTCTACAGCTTCAGAGGCAGCTGACTGGCATTGTGCTGTTATTTAGTGGATGATTTACATTGCAGAACTTGACATTCATCCACAGTGTATCTTCATTGCCAAGTGCAAGTCCAACCAAGAGGAAGGCTACACAATCTTTTATGGAACCAAAATCCATTTGTAGCCACTACCAACAATAATAAGATGAGATATGGCGTATACTCCACTGCTGCTGGAGGAGATTAGGAGAAGCTTCATTACATCAATCGAGAGAGGATTTCCTTGAATCTCAACTTCATCTACCTGTCATAAGGCATTATGAGAAAGGTGCTGAGAAGCTCCAGCGCCGTCTATTGAATGTAACAAATCCTCAATTTTCTTTTAACCCACTGAGTCTTTAGATAGCAAAAGAGATATTAGCCAAGCCAGCATCAACCATCTGCATACAGCTGTTTCGGGGTTTTGCCCTTCATTAGTGCAGAACAGAGCGATACCTGCTGGCTCTACTTTTCATCTACCTGATCATCTAATGGGAGGTTCTGCTCTTCCTCTGGACCACCCCGGGAATATAGAAGACGGGGACTTCTCTCTGGTGGATTTCTCCTACTGTATCCATCTATAGGACATAAACACAGGGACTGAATCTATAGTTTCTATGTGATGATCAGATGATGGGGATCTAGGTCTCCTCTTACCCGGTGATGTGAGGTGTGGCTGATCCTCCATCATGACCTCCTTGCACATATCCTCGAGGCTTTCTAAATATTCCAACTCCTCCATGAAGACCTGCTCCAATCAATAGGTTATCAAATGCAAGATGAGAAATTTTTGGCACTTAGTCATGATAAACATACATGCAATGTCCTGTGACACAGGAAAGATATCCTACAACACACATCATAACATTTGCTTACCCAATATTCCAGCAGATTGATGTAAAGTACAGTCAAACAATTAAGGACTACAGGCAACGATGAGGGATGGGGAGTGAGAAGAAGAGGAGTAATAGGGAGCATTGAGCGATGAGAATTATGGGAGATAAGAAGTGTGAAAAAGGGGAGTGATGGGCAGCAATGAGGGGGGGGATGATGAATGGCGGGGGAGGGAGGGGGAAAAGGGGAATCGGGAAGATTGAAAAAATTGGGGGTTAAAAAAGGAGTATTGGAGGGGGGGCGTGAGAGATGCAAAAAGGGGGGTACGGGAATAGGGAGGGGAAAATAGGTTTAGGGGAATTTAAGACCCAAAGTTTTATTTACAAACAGACAATCATTTCCCCACCTTCCAAATAATAAAAATTAGGGATTCCTTTGGGGAAAAAGGTAATTTTTTAATGGTATCATTGACAGCACTATATAATGTACTGGGAAAAAAGAATCACTTGTGGGTAAAAAGATGTGAAAAAATTTTGATTCCCGCTAGATACCAAAACAATGAAAAATGAGATACGCGTTATCCAAAATTCTTATAAAGCAGGATTTTGTCCATCATGGCGAGTCCTGACATATTCTGACCTTAGAGGCAGCTGACTCCTTTGAGCTATTATTTAGTGGATGTTTTTACTTTGCGAGTTAATACATCCCCCGAATCTTCTTTCCCAAATGAAAGCCAAAGGGGGGGAAAGGGTTACCAAGTTTTTTTTTTTTTATTTTCAAAATTTTTATTTTTTATCAAGTCAAGATATCAAACAACAGTTGCACAAAGTAGTTTTTTGAATTCAACCAAAACAAATCACAAAATAAAACAACCATAATTGACACTCAAGCACAGGAAAATAGCATAAGTATTACAATCAGAAAAAAAAACGTGATTCAAGGGGGTCAAGAACAAAAAAGGGTTTTAAAAACCCTTTTAAAAAGGGGGTTGAGCCGGCCAAAATTGAGGCCCCAATTTTTTTGGGTCTTGGGGGCCCGTTTTCTTGGGGATTGCCCATTAACTCTAGGTTTCCCTTTAAAAAAAAGGAGAGTTTTCCCAATAACCCCAAACTGGGTTTAATTTTGGGGATCATGTGTGGGGGGATGATCGGGGGAAGCCCACACTTATACGATAGTTCACTATTTGACGATTCCAAATGTTTGGTTTAATGGTAGTTTCAAGGATATATTGTTAGCGGGTGGTACTAGGTTGATATAGGGTCGTTCTAAAGACGATAGGGAATTCCATTAAATTATATCCAGTAGCGCTAGGTAAGGGTAGATTTTGAAAGTAAAAAATTTAACGAAATTTTCTTAACTTGGGTCCAGGGTTAGAGAAAAAGGGGGCGGCCACCACATTTGGAATAGGGTGCCTTTGAGACCGCAACCTCCCAGAAAAAGTGCTGAACTGTTTAGGGGAAATGGGTGTACGGTCAGATCAGGTAAATCTCAAATGTAATTTTTTTTGACACTTCTAGAGGGTTGATACTTTTTGAAAATTTGGGGGACTCCAAAAAACCCGCCACCCATGTATCCATGGGGTAATGCATCCCAAGTCTCCTCCCATTTTATGCAATGGGTTCATTAGGGCTTCTCTTTTAAAAGCGGTATAGGTAATTGACCCCCCTCTAAAACCTCTTTTGCCCTTTAGGAAATTTGTGTACGGGCATGTGATCTGGTTTGCCGGGGCCCGGACCAGTTTTTGCAAAATATGTCGGGTTTTCAAGAATTTTAAAGAAGGTAGATCGGGCTAAGGTAAATTCGACTGGAGATCTGTAAAGACCTGGGTGAGTGCCTTCAAACGTTTCTCAATATTTTTGGGCCTTTTGGAAACCCTCTTTAAACCCAAGGGGGGGTGAGGTAGCTTGTAGAGTAGGACACCTTCCCCAGAGAAGAAGACCCATTTGTGCGCTTTTATACTTGGTCCAGGGTGGAAGGCTGTTTAATAGGGAAAGAAGGAGTTTGGGGGTAAGGTAGGGGCACTATGGGTAAATCTTTTAAATGTATATTGAAGAAAAGGAATTTCGTTTGGGACCAGTGGGGGGGGGTAGGAGAAACCCCAAAAACTTGGGAGGCTTGTTTGAGGGTGTGTTATATAGTTCCAAAATTCGGGACTGACATACCCCCCCGTTTGGGATTGGGAAAAAAAAATTGTTTCCACACCTTGGTTTTTTCCCCACCCCAAATAAAATATAAAAGCGATTTAATCTTGTGGGTAAGGGTAAGGTAAATTATGGAAAGGGGGCGTTAGATTTAAGTACTCCGGGGAGTAACACATTTTTTGGGGAATTTTATCCTTATCCAGGGCAGGGGGCAAATTGGGAAAGCATTTACTTTCTTGTAAGGAAGTTTTAAAACCATGTTATTTGAACTTCGGTTAAAGTTTGGGGTCAGTTTAAAACCTAATATTTGATGTGGGAGCGGACCAATAAAATTGAATTTAAAACAAGTTTTGAAATTTCCCGGGGGTTTAGTGGAATTGCACATTTTGTCATGTTAAGCGATAAAAGGAACTGAGAGGTGATTTCTAAAATATTGAGAAGGGGTTTAAAGGGTTGTTCCCCTTGGCTAAGATAATAAAAAATGTACTCAAATAAGCTGATTTTTTGCTGGTGTCCCCCCCAAAATAGCCGAGATGGGAAATTATTGTCTTATCAAAATCCGCAAGGGTTCAATAACATTAAAAAATTAAGGAGGGAGGGAAAACCCCGCCTAGTCCATTATTATTGGGGGAGTCAAAAAAAGCCTGAGGCTAGGACTTTGGCCAGGGAAAAAAGGTAGAGTGAAGAGATGCTTTAATTATAGGGGGTTGAAACCAAATTTTTAAAAAGTTTTCTGTTTAAAAAATCCCCAAATTTAGTCGGTAAAAGGCCTTTTTGCATGAGTGAAAGTAAGGGGGTAGGGGGTTTTTACTCATTTATTTGGAATAAGTCAAATTTTCTCTTATCCCCCCTGGGGTTTTCGGCCTTTAATAAATTTCTTTATTTTGTTGTTAAAGGGGAAATTTTTATTAATTTTTTTGCTAAATTTTAGAAGAATTTTTATCACAATTTTGTGGGATATGGGGCTGTTTAAATTCAAAATTTATCGCGCCTTGTCGGGTTTGGGGATAGTATAAAAACTGCGGGGGGCATTTTTTTGCTCCCTTATAATAATGGATTAAAAGGTAGAAGAAAAATACAGCGCTAAAAATGGGGCAGAAAAATTTGTAATATTCTTTTTTTGAGGCCCTCAGGGGGGGGCTTTATTAAGTTTGGGGGACCCAACGTGGGTTCAAGTTCCCTTTAATTGGTTTCTTTTTAAAATTGCGGGGTTTTTTGACATTTTGGGAAGGTTAATTTGGTTCAAAAGGCGGGAAAGTTTTTTTTGTTTACTTTAGGGTTTTAGGGTCGTTTTTAAGTTTAGAGAGAATAAATATTGTGCGAAAGATTTGCTATGAGTTGGGGGTCAAAATTTTGGAGTTTTAGGGTTTGTGATAAAAGGGATTTTACTTTGGCTTGCAAATTTTGGTTTTTGGGTAGAAAATTTAAAGGGGCGGCGCCATGGTATGAATCCCTTATTTTGATACTGTGTTATAACAATAAGTAGAGGGAACGTCGTTTGTTTCTGCTAATGACTAATTTGTCTTTGGTGGAGGGTGAAGAGTCCAATTTAAATTGTTTATCTAGGGTCTTGATTTCCTGAAGTAGGTCATTAATGGCTTTTTCCCGTTTGCGTTTTTCTCTAGATGCTAAGCGGATAAAAACCCCCCTAATGACTGCTTTGTGAGCGCACCACAAAGTTTCCATTGATGGAACTGAGGGAGAGTTTAGTTCGAAATATTCTGAGAGGGCAGCTTGGATCTCTTCGGTAATAGAGGGAGATTTTAATAGGAAATGGTTAAGTCTCCATGTATTGAAAGAGTATGTGGGGGATGAGTCGGCCAGTGAGAGAAAGATGGGTGCATGGTCTGACCAAGTGGCATTACCTATCACAGCATCTTCAACATTACTTAAGGCATTTTTATCAACAAGGAAGTAGTCGATTCGAGAGTGGGTGTTCTTTGAGTGTGAGTAGAAAGTGAAGTCTATTTCCCCTGCGTGCCTATATCGCCAAGGATCGTGCAGGTTTTCCTGCCAGAGGAAGTTTTGAAGTTCTGGGGCATAGTGAGAGCTGCCTTTGGATCTGTCTATTGATTTATCAATTACTACGTTGTAATCTCCGCAAATCACCAGTTTACCTACTAACATTTTTTTTGCTTTAAGTATGGTTCTAGTGACAAAGGAAACTTGGCGATCGTTGGGGGCATACAGATTGAGAAGGGTGTAGGGAATGGAGTTAATTTTGCAGTTTAGTATGATAAATCTGCCCTGTGTGTCGATCACGGAGTCGAGTAGTTGAAAGGTTACTGTGTTCTTAACAAAGATGGCTACCCCAACCTTTTTAGAATCAGTGGAAGAAAGGAAAGAGTAAGGGAAGAGTTTGTGTTTTAACCTGAAAGAGTCAGAGGTTTGTAAGTGCGTCTCTTGCACACATAGTATATCCACTTTGCCCTTAATAGTGTCCCTCCATAGTGAGGAGCGTTTATGCGGGGAGTTGAGCCCATTTACATTCAAGGACATTATCTTAATCCCCATCGTGACGTACAGAGAAAAATAGGTAGCAATCTTATTCCTAAAGCATAGTACTGTGGTGACAATCTGGCTAACAAACTAGAAACTTGTAAAACATCAAAGCAAACCTTGACCACAAAGATGGTCAGCAACATCTGGAGAAGCTCCTTACGGAAGGAGTTGGAGAAAGGGGCAGAGTCCTGATTGGGAACCTGCAAAAAAGAGGTTAGTTGAGAAACCAAAAGAATATGTGGTTCTTGAGAAAGAGGAAGCACTTTGGGAAGATAAGCTGTTTGCTTAAAATTATAGTCATTCATTCATTCTGTTTCTTGAGCGATGGGTTTTGTCCGACCAAATGGGTGAAATGATGCCAGGTCTGTTTTCTCCTTTCTTCGAGGGGGAGGTGGACGGAGTGGAAATAAGACCCCAGGATAGTAAGGTCTCCTTGGCTACCGAAGGGGTATTGCAGGTCACGGCTGTGGAGTCTTTGGTGATTATGAGCTTTACGGGGAAGCCCCAGTGGTATGGAATGTTATTATCTCTTAGGGTTTTTGTTAGAGGGGCAAATTCTTTCCGACGTAGCATAGTGCCCGCTGAGAGGTCTGGATATATGGAGATGTCCTTGAATCTTTCGGGTAGGTTAGAGGCGTTGCGGATGGTCTTGAGAAATTGCTCCTTGATTTTAAAATAATGGATTCTGGCAATCACGTCTCTCGGGAGGGAAGGAGACAAGTGTTTAGGCTTTGGAAGTCTGTGAATACGGTCCACCATGAGGTCTTGGTCTGTGGCTTCCGGTAGTATCAGAGCCATTAAATCGGTTAAGAATTGGGGCAATGACTCTGGAGAAACCGATTCTGGAACACCACGGAGTCTTATATTGTTACGCCTTGAGCGGTCTTCGAGATCAAGGACTTTGGAGGATAATTTTTGGACCTCGTCTTCCAGAGCGGCGTTGGCGTCGATGAGTAGGTTGTGTGACTTCGCGAACTCCGCCATTTTCCTCTCAACGTGATCAGTTCTGGAGACGAGTGTTTGGATGTCCATTCTGAATTCCCCCATCATTTGCTTGAAATCAGTTTGGAGGGTTTCCCTGAATGAAGAGAATAGGCGTTGCAGGGTTTGCTCTGAGGCGCAGAAGGAATCTGTGTGATGTTGATGATCCATATCTACAGAGTCCTGTCTGGAAGAGGCTTGAGATAGCGGTGGGGACACGTTGCGTCTGTCTCTGCTTTGCGAGCGGGTAGACGGGGTCTGGAAGAATTCAGTTAGTTTAGTGGGTTGGGATTTTCCACCTTTCTTTGAATTGCCCCCCATTAAAGGTAGTAGGTGTGATTTTTTTGATTTAATTTTCACTTGGCCTTGTTGCTTTAAGGGAGGGAGTGCGCTACCTTAGTGCATACAATGCTGATAGTGTTCAAGTCTCAGCAAAGAGGGTGTAGTGTTGTAAAGTAACTTTGAAAGCTGAGGGTATTTGAGTTATATGAGTAGTCAAGTTGTTTAGAATGCTGGAGAGCACCTGATCTGGGTCTTCTGTGTGCTGTGAGACGGTTGGTTATAGACCAGGTTTATATTGATAGCCGGTAGCACGGGCTATAGTGGGATGAGGAGAGGATGCGTTGGAGGAACGATTATACAGTGGTGCCCTGGAAAGCACAGGAGGCAGCAAAGTCCCACTCTGGTAGGGGCAGATCAGTGGTTGCCAGCTTTATGGCTATATTTTTAGAGTTAGAGTTGTGGAGTGACGGGGCTCCGTCTCACTTCCCGCTATGTTTCACGGCGGTGTAGGAGGTATCGGATCCGTGGGGGGGACAAACGCCTCCGGTTATATCCTCTGGGATTTACTCTCAGCAAGGCAGGAAAGTATTCTGGCGCACAGATCGTGTATGTCTTCCCAGGGACTGACAGACCCACTTCAAGATAGCGGTGGTGAGTTTGCTGGAGGTTGATGGTTTCTAGCTTTGTGGCTGTGATTTTAGAGTAGGGGTGTGGGGTGATGGGGCACTGTCCCATTCACCAGTCTGCTTTACTGCGATGCCTGGGGCCTCCGGATCTATATGAAAGCAGTCGCCTCCAGCTCTGTCCTTTGGGAACTTCTTTCAGCAGGGCAGAGAGATATGAAAGGTAATTTGGCGCCCAGGTCGTGTGTGTCTTCCCAGGGGCTGACAGACCCACTTCAAGATGGCGGTGGAGTGTTTGCGGGGGGTGTTGCCCGGGGCATCAGAGGGCTGCGCAGTATTGGAGTGGGGATGGTGGGACTGCCATTGGAGAGCCTGGGCCTCGAGTCACAGCAGAGTAGGACCCGGGATGCGGTAGGATGATCCCCCCGAGATCTAGTATGTGGTGTCTCTGGGTGAGCGACAGCTCGAGAGTATCGGGAGGTAGCGTGGGAGCGCAAGCCTCTTGACCAAGATGTCGGAGTGCCGAGACTCCGTCCCGCAAGTCGCGCGGTCAGCCGGCAATATCCGCCTCACCGGAGTGGTTGGTAAGTGCTCACCTCCGGGTGTTTTCTTCGGCGGCCGCTTCTGCTCCAGGTTTGGCAGGGCGGTGAGTGTTGTGCCGTCTAGATGCTGCTCCTTTCTCAGGGCCGCGCTGTCTCGTTGCAAGATGGCGCCTCTGCAAGAGCTGGAGCGCCGGTCGGGAGCTGCAGGGCCGTTCGGTGCCGGGAATTCACTCTCGTCGCCGGGAAGTCAGGTCCACGGGGTCTCGGCAGGTTAGGACACCCGAAGGTTATAGGAATGGAGCAAACCAGGGTTTAGTTGGGTAGTTTTCGTGCGTCTTCCCTCGGAGCTACTGCTTCACACGTCCGGCAGCATGAAGGACCAAGCCACGCCCCGAGGTTACAGTATTTTATGGAACCAGAAACCATTTGCAGCCGCTCCCACCAATAACAAGATGAGATATGGCGTATACTCCACTGCTGCTGGAGGAGATTAGGAGAAGCTTCATTACATCAATCTATAGAGGATTTCCAGCTTCATCTACCTGATCAGCCAGTGGGAGGTTCTGCTCTTCCTCTGGACCATCCTGGGAATATAGAGGACGGGGACATCTCTCTGGTGGGTTTCTCCTACTGGATCCATCTATAGGACATAAACACAGGGACTGAATCTATTGTTTCTATGTGATGATCAGATGATGGGATTTAGGTGACCCTCACACCTTGTCTCCTCAATAATCAGGGAGGTCTCCTCTTACCTGGTGATGTGAGCCACGGCTGATCCTCCATCATGACGTCCTTGTACAGATCCTTGTGTCCCTCTAAATACTCCCACTCTTCCGTGAAGCCCCAAACTTATCGATATGTCATCAAAGGGTGAGATGGGAAATGTATTAACTGTTGGTTATGATAAACATACATGCAATATACTGCGACACAGCACAGGTCACCTACACTATATATCATACCTAACATGATAGTACAGCACAGGTTACCTACACTATACATCATACATAACATGACAATAGAGCACAGGTTACCTACACTATATATCATACATAACATGACAGTAGAGCACAGTTACCTACACTATACATCATACATACTTAATTTACAACACCTGGGTTAATTGATGCTAGCAAGGAACTCTACATGGCTCAGTATAAATCAGACAGCTTAGGTCTCCGTGACCGTCGGTCTCTGAGGCATCTTTGTCGTGCATATTTGGAAGTAAATATTTGAAAGTAATACATGATCATCAGAAATAGGACAGAAATGAGACAGAAGTGAGCTTAAGGGAGCTTGAAGGATCGCCTGTTATGTGAGTAACTGGTCTCTTATAACATACACCTTATCCACTATGCTCACTACTGCTATCTACCTTGTAGCCATCTGCCTCCTTTCCTACAACCCAGTGTCGCCCCCTGAAAATGCTATCACATCAGCACCTCTCTCCTCCCCTCACCTATGTATACATCCCACACACTGTTTTCCCTTTTAAACTACCCCAAATCTCCAGCCTCCCTAATGTTGCACAAACGCCGCTCATACACAACACTAAACCATCTGCTGTCACTTTTCTTTCTCCTGCTTCTTGCTGCAGGGGACATCTCTCCGAACCCCGGCCCACCCTCCTTTACTGCTCACCCCTCCTCCTCCCTCCATAGAAACCCTGCTAATCTGCTTGCTATTCGCTGTACGTCTTTTCCTGCCACTTTTACATGTGCTCTGTGGAATGCCCGATCTGTTGGTAACAAACTCACTGCTGTTCATGACCTGTTCCTCTCTAACTCCCTTAATCTCCTCGCTCTCACTGAAACATGGCTCCAGCAATCAGACACCGCTTCCCTTGCTGCCCTCACCTATGGCGGCCTACACTTCACCCACACCCCCAGACCTGAGAACAGGCCAGGTGGAGGAGTTGGCATACTCCTTTCTCCACTTTCTGCACTTACCAGGTCATTCCTCCTGCACCCTTCCTCACTTTCCCCTCCATTGAGGTCCACACCCTCAGACTCTTTCGGCCATTTTCCCTCAGAATCGCCGTTGTGTACAGACCCCCCGGCTCACCCCGCCTGTTTCTGGATCATTTTGCCGCCTGGCTCCCTCACATCCTCTCCACTGAAATACCCACACTCATTTCACACATTTCAACATCCCCATCGACAACCCTATGTCTCCTTCTGCCTCTCGGTTTCTTTCACTAACATCATCCTTTGGCCTCTTGCAATTTACAGATTCTCCCACCCACAAGGATGGACACGCTCTTGATCTGGTTTTCTGCAGTCACTCATCAATTTCTAACCTCACTAATTCTCTGTATGCTCTCTCTGATCACAACCTTATCTCCTTCACTATCACCAATTCTCAGCCTTCTCTGGACACACCTGCCCATCACCCATCCAGAAACATTCGCTCCTTGAACACTCAGGAACTCATAGACACCATACAGTCCTCACTGCCCCCAATCTCCTCCGACTCCTGTCCTGACCTGGCTGTCAAGCAGTACAATGAAACTCTCTCAACCACCCTGGACATATTGGCACCACTCAGACACCGCACCACCAGAGTCAGACGCCCACAGCCATGGCACACGCCTCATACTCGCTTTCTGCAGCGCTGTTCCAGGTGTGCTGAGAGACTGTGGAGAAAGTCAAAGCTACCTGCAGATTTTCTCCACTACAAATTCATGCTCAGCACTTACCACACTGCCCTTCACTGCGCCAAACAAAAATATTTCACCTCCCTCATCTCCACACTACACAACAACCCAAAACGCCTGTTTGACACTTTCCACTCCCTCCTCAGCCCAAAAGCTCAGGCCCCAGTCACTGACCTCTGTGCTGAAGACCTGGCCACTCACTTCAAAGACAAAATAGACAGTATCCGGCAAAACATCTCATCTCAATCCTCAAGAAACCCCCATCCCGTCCCCTCCGGCACGTCCTTTAGTCTGCTCTCAGCCCTTGACCCAACGACAGAGGAAGAAGTGTCCAGGCTTCTCTCGTCTGTTCGCCCTACCACCTGCTCTAGTGACCCCATTCCCTCCCACCTTGTCCAGTCTCTCTCTCCAGCTATCATCTCTCACCTTACCGCAATCTTTAACCTCTCTCTCTCTACTGGGATCTTTCCATCCTCTTTATACATGCCATCATAACCCCTTTACTTAAAAAGCCCTCTCTGGACCCATCCTGCGCTGCTAACTACCGACCAGTCTCTAACCTGCCTTTTATCTCTTAACTCTTGGAACGCTTGGTCTACTCCCGTTTAATCCACTATCTCTCTGCTAACTCTCTTCTCGATCCTCTAAAATCAGGTTTCCGCACCCTGCACTCCACAGAACCTGCTCTAGATAAAGTCTCTAATGATCTCCTCACTGCCAAATCACAGGGCAAATGCTCGTTGCTGATTCTCCTGGATCTCTCTGCAGCGTTTTACACTGTGGATCACCACCTTCTCCTCACCATGCTCAGCACCATTGGCCTCCAGGACACAGCTCTCGCTTGGTTCTCTTCCTACCTCTCTGACCGCTCCTTCAGTGTCTCATTTGCAGGTTCTACTTCCTCTCCTCTTGCTGTCGGGTTCCTCAGGGATCCGTTCTTGGTACTCTCCTTTTTTCACTCTACACATCCCCACATTGTACAAACCATCAGCAGATTTGGCTTCCAGTACCATCTCTATGTTGATGACACCCAATTATACACCTCCTCCCGTGACATCACTCCTGCCCTGCTACAAAACACCAGTGACTGTCTGTCCGCTGTCTCTGACATCATGTCCTCTCTCCATCTGAAACTAAACCTCACTAAACCCGAACTTCTTGTCTTTCCACCATCTTCTAACCAACCCTACCCTGCTAGCTCTGGCTCACTGTGTGGCACCCCCATAACACCTCGACAACAGGCCCGCTGTCTTAGGGTAATACTAGATTCTAATCTGTCTTTCATCCCTTATATCCAATCTCTTGCCCGCTCCTGTCATCTGCACCTCAAGAACATCTCCAAAATCCGTACTTTTCTCACTGTGGAAACAGCTCAAACCCTCATTGTTGCTTTTATTCACTTTCGTCTTGACTACTGCAACTCCCTGCTTATCGGTCTCCCTCTCTGCAAACTCTCCCCTCTCCAATCTGTCCAGAATGCAGCAGCCAGGCTTGTCTTTCTTTCCAGCCGCTATACTGATGCCTCTACCCTGTGTCAGTCACTGCACTGGCTGCCTATTCAGTACAGAATACAACATAAACTCATCACTCTCACCCATGAAGCTCTCCACAGTGTTGCTCCTCCCTACATCTCCTCCCTCATCTCTGTCTACCACCCTACCCGTGCTCTCCGCTCTGCTGATGATATCAGATTACATTCCTCAATCATCCGAACTTCCCATGCCCGTCTCCAAGATTTCACACGTGCGGCGCCAATTCTCTGGAACATGCTACCACAGACGATCAGGCACATTCACAACTCTCAGAGTTTTAAGAGGGCTCTGAGAAAACATCTTCTCAGCCTGGCCCACCAAGATCCCTAACTGCCATCACACACACTTGTCACTCCCTACACTAGGGCACTCACAGGCACTTATCTGTATATAGATGTACTGTCAGGGTGGCAGAGTCACCCCATTTTTATGTAAACCACCTCCTATTTATGTAACATGGCTGGACCATTGTAAACTGAGCACTTCTTAACCCTTTGTCTCACCCATACACCATAATAGATTGTAAGCTCTCGCGAGCAGGGTCCTCATACCTCGTGTCTCATTTGTAAGTTCTTTTAATGTGTAATGTCTGTATGTACACCCTCTAAATTGTAAAGTGCTGCGGAATATGTTGGCGCTATATAAATAAAAATTATTATACATAACAGTACAGCACAGGTTCCCTACATTAGAGATGGGCGAATCGATTCTAACGAAGTGGAATTCGTTTAGAATTTCAGGAAAACTTCGGTTCTGAACGAAATCGAAGTTTGGGGTGATTCGCGGAAAGGAAGCGTGTTTTTAATTGATAAAATGGCTGCTGGCACATGGCGTTACATGGGGCAAAGAAGTCTGGGAGGAAGAAAGGCATAGCCTAAATGACATGTGCAGAGATGAAGCCAATCAGAGACCGGCGGGATTCTGTGACGTCACCGCACTATTTAAGTCCAGACAGCATGCTCTCTCCTCACATTCCTCTCTCTGTGCCGTGTTGTAGCTGCTGCAGCTCCAGTAGCTGAGATCTCACACAAAAGAAAGACCTTTTATACAGCGATTTTTTTATTTTTTTTTTTTTTTTTTTTGGGGGGGTGTCACAGCTTTTCTCAGAGACTGCTCTTCTTCCGTTTTGATTTTGTGGGGTATTGGAATTGAAGTCCAGTGTGTGTCCAATTCAGCTGCATATACATTTTAATGCTATCTGCTCAGTTCTGGAGCACATTGAATATCCAAGGATTATCTAAGCCTGTTCCTGTTGTATTCAGTTAAAGAAACAGTGTTTTTACAATCCAAATACCACTTCATTTTTGGCTGCTCATTTCTTTTGCGCAATTTAGATCCAAGGGTTAATTAAGTAAGTGTTTTTCTAAAAGAAACTGTGTTTTTCAACGCCAAAGAAGAAATATTCCTGTAGCATAATTTATATCCGAAGGTTAATTAAACCTGTTTGCGCTTTTATATTCAGTAAAATACACAGTGTTTTTAAACGGCACATACAAGTCAATTTTTCCTGCCCATTTGTGGAGCACAATTTATATCCAAGGGTTACCCAAGCTTGTTACTGGGTTCATTTGGAGTCAAATACAGGGTGTGTATTTATCATATACAGATATCTTCATTAAACAGAGTCTGTACATTTAAGAACAAACAGTATGTCAGACAGAGAGGTGGCAGGCTCTTCACATGCGAGTGGCAGTGGCACAAACATTCCTGGTGCAGCCCCATTTCGCAGCACAGTAAAGGGACGTCGCACCAGGGGTCACTCGGTGAGGCCAGAACTGCAGGTGTCATCTAGCAGCCGTGTGTTGATCAGCAACCCAAGGGTTCTTGATTGGTTGAGTAGGTCATCAACTTAATCCCAGATGACATCTGACAACCCCAGCCAAGAGTCGGTGGGACCCTCAGACACAACCCTTAGTGGGCATTGGCTGGGAGCAGGTGAGGGGCCCTCACCTGTCCTCAACCCGCCTCTGTCCCGTTCGGGTCCCTCAGCCAGAAAACCAGTATATAATCTGGGCTCAGCGCCACTACACAGCGAGGAAAAACAATTTGAGGACAGTCAGCAGCTACTGGGCAATGAAGAGGTGGGGCACACATCCCCTGCTTCTTGCAGTATTGATGTGGAGAGTGGCATGGGATGTTTTTTGGCGAGCGGTCAGCCTCTGCATACCAAGACCATTGAGGAGGACAGCAGTGACGATCAAACACTCATGAAGTATAAACGTGGTGGTTTGAATCCATTTTCTGCGTTACACCAGTTTGTTCAAATGCACCGTGTGGAACTTGAACTGAAGGAGACCATAACTACAGGGAATGTTTTAGGTGCTTATTTTGCATTCTGTGCCATTGTTGATTGAATTCAGTACAAAACTGTAATGGGACAGAACAAAAAAGAAGCAAAAGCAAATGCTGCAAAACTGTCTTTGTATGAACTTCTTTGTATGTCCAACTTACAGAAAGTAAAAACACAAGTCCTACTGGAGGCCCACCCCTGTTACCAGTGGAACGAATTACATCCACACAAATTTCAAGTGGCTTAAAAAAGCAAGTTGATATCTGTTCATTTGTTCATGAACAGATAACACAGGTGATAAAGGAAAAGTTTGCTGAACTATTATCCAGGTGTCCAGATTTTGAAAGCTGTGGAAATTCTTTAGCTGCATTTGTAATGGAAAAGGCTCCTCACACAACCGCCTCCAAGACTATAAAATAAATAATACTAATAATAATCTTTAGAGCCTATAGAGAAAGAGTTTCCTTCAGCATCGTCTGTCATATCCGTGTACTGTACCTCTTGCCTTCGTCCCTTGACCATGATCCTTGCTGGCTGTCCTGACCCTAGACTTGTCCCTGACTCCGAGTTTGCCTTACGATTTTGTACCTCACTACACCTTGGCTGCCACCGCAAGCAAGTCACGTCAGGGGTAGCGACCTGGTAGACTCCCGCCGCAGCAAGTCCATCCCGCTTTGCAGCGGGCTCTGGTGAAAACCGGGACCTACTTAGATCACGCTCCCTGGCGTGGCTATTGGCATCACTTGCGGTGGTCCAGTGGATCCACTACCGCTGTCCGTGACAACATGAAGCAGTGGAATGACGTTATTCATCCCGTAGTCCTGGCGACTGACAAATAACGCATGTCCACATGAAAGGGCCTGAGCAAACGGCAGGTGTCACTTTCTGCTACGTTATCTGACCTTGAATCTCCTCCGCCTGCCCTGACCTCTGACTACGAGTTTCATCTTACTATTCGGTACCTCGCTGCGCCTCGGCTGCCACCGCAAGCTAGTCGCACCAGGGATAGCGACCTTTTAGGACTTCCAAAGCAGAAAGTCCATCCTGCATTGCGGCGGGCACTGGTTAAAACTGGGACCTACTTAGACCCCACTCCTTGGCGTGGCCGCTACCACCGCTTGTGGTGGTCCAGAGGAGCCACTACCCGTGTCGTTTCAATGGCGGAAGTGAATGCCAAGTTTCCTGGCCAGTTCTGTGAATGGTGCAGAGTCCACCACTTGAAAAGGGAGGGACTGCAGTACCACCAATTTGGACAGGAGCACGGTCAGCTTCTGCACTTAGGGATGGCTAGACACATACTGCTGTCTCTTTGCAATCGTCTCGGTGAATGACTGCTGGCACCATGAGTGCCGAGGAGCAGGAGTATCTGGACCAATAGATGATGTAACAGACAGGGAGTTGTCTTTGGCAGAGGTGGTGGCCTTGACTGCCTGAAATGGGAGGCGTGCCACTGGGTGCTGCTGATGTGTGGACAGGATGGACCACCACATCTGAAACACGTATGGTGACACTGCATGATGTTGATGCAGGGCCGTGGTGCCAACGTTAGGTCCCTGGTCACGCTTTACTTTCTGCCCACAGATTCTACATATAGCCATGTTTGCCCCCTTTGGTGTCTTAACAAAAAACTGGCACACCGCTGAGTAGGTGATTTTACCACCAATGCTCCGCACTGACTGACTGTTACCGCCGCTGACCCGGTGAGCCCCTGTGCCGCTACTTTCTGGGACCTGCAAAGTGGGTGGTCTAAATCGTGGCCATTTGGCTTCCAACCTCGCACTGCTGCCACCCTGCTGACTCGCAGCCACACTACCGACTTACGGCCTGACACGCAGGCTTCCGCTCTCTTCTCCCAATGATAATGATGAAGCCCTTGTACACTGTTGGACTGGGTCAGCTCATAGCATTACATGGCTTTCAAAACCACCAGTATGCTGATGACACCCAACTTTACATCTCCGGCCCAGACATTAACTCTCTACTGTCCAAGATCCCAGATTGTCTGTCGTCCAAAGCCTCCTTCTTCTCCTCCCGTCTCCTAAAACTTAATGTAGAGATAACAGAATGCTTCCAGGGTCGGGACAATGGGTAGTCGAGGGTAGGCGACCGTGTAGGGTGCCACTATATCCCAGGGAGAAAAGGGTGCACAAGGAGGCATGGAGTGGGCTGAATATTTCATTTGGAGGGCACTTCATGCCTTGTTTAACTAGGGCACCAGAATAACTTGTCCCAGCCTCGCCTGCTTCTCCCGACTCCCAAGTGCGATCGGCTACATCCATTAGTGTTTGCCTTTCACCGCCGTCCTCCTCAAACGTGTCGCTGTACAAAGCCTGACCGCTCGCAACATAACCCCCATTGCAACTCTCCTCCTCACTATTTGCCCGCTTCTGCACGAAGCAGCGGATGTCTTCCCCAACACTTTGCTGCCCACTGTCCTCAAATTGTTGGTCCTCACTGTATAGTGGTGCAGAGGCCACAGCACATAGTAGTTCTCTGGCTGTGGGAAGCGAACGGGACAGAGGTGGGTTGAGGACAGGTGAGAGCCCCTCACCTGCTCCCGGCTATGCCAACTAGGGGTTGTGTGTGTCAAACCCACCGACTCTTGGCTGGGGTTGTCAGATGCCATCTGGGAGAAAGTATATGACCTAGTGTGTGGTCAACACATGGCAGTAGAGGACACTGGATGCTGTGGCCTCGCAGGGTGACTCCTGTTGTGACGTCTCCTTACTGTGCTGCGATCTGTGGTGGCTCCGGTAACCTACTACTGTGATCTTTGACGCTATGGTAGGATCGTAACCCTCAGCTTATTTTTTTCCAGCTGGTTCTGCCATGAATTTCAGGCTGCATTCCTGCTTCCATTTTTTGGTCAGTTTTGCCCCTGTAAGTGCCCAGGGAATTGAAGGGTGAAGCGATTC
This sequence comes from Phyllomedusa bahiana, assembly GCA_025379985.1. Taxonomy (NCBI): domain Eukaryota; kingdom Metazoa; phylum Chordata; class Amphibia; order Anura; family Hylidae; genus Phyllomedusa; species Phyllomedusa bahiana. The sequence goes on along the minus strand of JAODAL010056735.1, from coordinate 5,613 downwards.
TAAGAGCGGAGGCAGTCATGTGCGTGTCATACTAAAACACAGCATTGTATGAAGACCAAACCAAGCTCCTTCTGCATATTTAAGCATGGCACAACGTTCTACAGCACCCTGCAGGCTCTGTGCAGCCTGAAAATAGCTGTTTTTTAACGTGATTTGTCCCGAAGTAATAAGGACCGAAACAATTTTTGTCGGAAAATTCTGCAAAGTCGGCGAACCGAATTTTTGAGAAATTCGCCCATCTCTACTGTACATCATACATAACCTGACAGTACAGCACAGGTTCCCTACACTATACGCACTTTACTCTTTTCAATGCAGACCGGGTGGCCAGGATACAGCGATGCTCTGTCTGTGGAATGATATGGCGACTCCTGCTATTGCTATGCCTGCGCTTTACTCTTCACAGCGAAGCAAGGCAGAGAAGTAAAAGCCAGACTACAGGGATGGTTTGAGCTCCTGTACTACAGCCCCGCTCCTCCCTCTCTCCACAGCGTGAGAAAGAGAGTGAGCGGAAAAAAACAGTGAGTGATTAAGGGAAGGGGAGGGGGGAGTAGGTGTACGGTGTTACAGTAGGAAGTCTATCCAGTGTATACTATCTCCTGCCCTTGTGTATCTCAGCCTATCCGGTGTTTATACTGTGTGCTGGCCCTGTGTATCTCAGCCTATCCGGTGTGTATACTGTGTGCTGGCCCTGTGTATCTCAGCCTATCCGATGTTTATACTGTGTGCTGGCCCTGTGTATCTCAGCCTATCCGGTGGGTATACTGTGTGCTGGCCCTGTGTATCTCAGCCTATCCGGTGTGTATACTGTGGGCTTGCCCTGTGTATCTAAGCCTATCCGGTGTTTATACTGTGTGCTGGCCCTGTGTATCTAAGCCTATCCGGTGTGTATACTGTGTGATGGCCCTGTGTATCTCAGCCTATCCGTTGTTTATACTCTGTGCTGGCCCTGTGTATCTAAGCCTATCCGGTGTTTATACTGTGTGCTGGCCCTGTGTATCTAAGCCTATCCGGTGTTTATACTATGTGCTGGCACTGTGTATCTAAGCCTATCCAGTGTTTATACTATGTGCTGGCCCTGTGTATCTAAGCCTATCCGGTGTTTATACTGTGTGCTGGCCTGTGTACTAACCTATCCGGTGTTTATACTATGTGCTGGCCCTGTGTATCTAAGCCTATCCGGTGTTTATACTGTGTGCTGGCCCTGTGTATCTAAGCCTATCCGGTGTTTATACTATCTCCTGTGTCTGTGTATCTAATCCTACCAGGAACTGTCTACTGAGATACTGTATGTGTGATACTGTGTTGCAGTCAGTATATCTTATTGCACTGTCAGGGTTCGTTCACACAGCGTTTGTTAATTATGTATTTGGATATGTTTTACTCATTGGAAACGGACCCCAAAACATATCTGACAATGTTCCTGTGCGATTCCATTGATATCTATGTAGAACACGTTCTCGTTTCAGACGCTTTTCCATTATTTACACGGATGCGATAAAAGATCTGACGTCAATTTCCCTGATGCTTTTTATGCATTAAAAAACCCTTAGAGACACCATGGACGTTTGTGCCGCCCAGAAAACCTATCCAATAATGCAGCGCACTTTGAGCTTTGTTTTTGGATGTGTTATAGGGGGAGGTTCATGCGGCGTCTTGGATACGTTTCTGAATTGGATTTTACATGTAATGCGTTAGCAGCATCCAAGAACGAAGCACAAAGTGTTGTCCATTTGTAGATATGTTTTCTGGGCTGCACAAGACTAGACATTAATGTTAACGCAGTCATATAACATATAGCAAAAACATATCCCAGACGCCATCTGCACAAACTCACACAGGAAGGACAGCCGGCGCCCCTAGTGGAGATCCTCTAACACAGGAAGGAAGAACAGCCAGTGCCCCTAGTGGAGATCCTCTAACACAGGAAAGACGAACAGCCAGTGCCCCTAGTGGAGATCCTCTAACACAGGAAGGACGAACAGCCAGTGCCCCTAGTGGAGATCCTGTAACACAGGAAGGAAGAACCCATCCCCCGGGGAACTCCCAATTCCACAAACCTCAACACAGGAAGGGAAGGGGCCCCAAGACGGGCGCCCCCCCTAGTGGAATCCTCAAAACACAGGAAGGAAGAACAGCCGCCCCCAGTGAATCCTCTAACACAGGAAGGAAGGAAAACAGCGGCCTCCCAAGGGGGCATCCTCTAAAAAGGGGAAAGGGAAGGAAGGACAGAGGGGCGCCCCTAGTGCACATCCTTTAACACAGGAAGGAAGAACACCGGCTCCCAGTGAATCCTTAACACGGGAAAAAGGGAAAGGGACAGCCGGCTCCCAGTTCACAAACTAACACGGAAGGAAGGACAGAGGGCGCTCCCAGTTGCACATCCTCTAACACAGGAAGGAAGGACAGAGGGGCCCGCTCCCATTGCACATCCTCTAACACAGGAAGGAAGGACAGACGGGCGCTCCCATTGCACATCCTCTAACACAGGAAGGAAGGACAGACGGGCGCTCCTAGTGCACATCCTCTAACACAGGAAGGAAGGACAGACGGGCGCTCCTAGTGCACATCCTCTAACACAGGAAGGAAGGACAGACGGGCGCTCCCAGTGCACATCCTCTAACACAGGAAGGAAGGACAGACGGGCGCTCCCAGTGCACATCCTCTAACACAGGAAAGGGAAAGCCGGCGCCCCATTGAATCCTCTAACACAGGAAGGAAGGAAAGCGCCGTCCCATGCAATCCTCTAACACAGGAAGGAAGGAAGCGGACGCCCCATGCACATCCTCTAACACAGGAAAAAACCAACGGGCGCCTTAATTTCAACAAGGAAAACAGGTCCCCTACGGGAAAATCACTTAGCGCCGGTGGGGAACCCCCTTATTTTGGGCATTCACTCTAACCCGGGGGCAGCCCGTCTTAGTGCACTCCTTTCGTAAAAGAAAAAGAGTGCTTTTTATTTTTATCCAATAGACAGATCAGGGCTCGGTTTTTGTGGGACAAGATTTTGTTTTTAATGGCGCCATGAACGGACCATGGAATGTGCTGGGAATGTGAGAAAACCGTACTTGTCCCGTGTGTGTGGTGGTTTTGTTTTTATGGTGTTTACTTTTTGGTATAAGTGATGTGGTATCTGTATTCTGCGTTGGTTCGGGAGAACAGTGCACAACTCTGCCCAGAGACCCATAATGCTGTTAAGACAGCTCTGATACAGTCCCATGTAAAACCATCACTGCCATCCAATATGCAGTCCCACGTTTAAAAAAACATATTCAACTTTTCCCCCCACATATACAATTCCATGTAAAAACCCCCCAAAACACTGCCCCCCCCAAATATATTAAAAACCATTCCAAAAGTAAAAACCAATCCCTCCCCGTCCAATAATATGTCCCTCATAGTAAAACCAATCCCTTTGTCCCCCCTCCACAATGTACCATTTCAAATTTGTTAAAACATCACTGCGCTCCAATATACAGTCCATTTAAAACCATCCCTTTCCCCTCCAATATACAGTCCCATGTAAAAATCCTCCCCTCAACAATAATTAAAAAAGGTCCCAATGTAAAAACCATCCATCCCCTCCAATTTTTACAGTCCCATGTAAAATCCTCCCCTCCAATATACAGTCCCATGTTAAAAACCCTTCCTCCCCTCCAATATAAAACCCATTCCCCCCAAAGTAAAACCATTCCTCCCCTCCAACACACAGTCCCATGTAAAACATCACAGTCCTGCAACGTACAGTCCCATGTAAAACCATCACTCCCTCCAATATACAGTCCCATGTAAAACTATCCCTCCTCTCCAATATACAGCCCCATGTAAAACCAACCCTCCCCTCCAATGTACAGTCCCATATAAAAACATCAATCCCATCCTAGTCACTCTTCAGTATACAGTACCTTGCTTCTCTGCCTGTACACACTTCCTGTATTCCTGAGATGTCTAGCTTCTTTCCCTAGAAGCCCCACCTCTTCCTCTTGATGCCCCACCCCTTCCTCTTGATGCCCCACCCCTTCCCTTACTATTCATACATTCCCACAGTAAAGGCTGTGAGCAGCAGGGGAGTCCTGGACTTTCCCGGATTAGAGGAGGTCAGCGAGGCAGCGGCCATTGTATGGGGACATTGTCCTGTCAGAGTAGAGCGGGCTCTCAAACATAGACCTGTCCACTCACACAGGTGAGACACTTACCTGTCCTTCTAATCCAGAGGAATCCACCAATCAGAACAGGCTGGGGGCGGAGCACAATGTGTGAGCTGCGCCTTACTGCCTGCAATCCCACTAGGGCAGTATATGGAGGATCAGGGCTCAGGATCTTATCACTTCTAGCAGAGAAGTATTAGCCCAATCCACTAAGAGGAGCAGGAAACCCCAAACCGAAACTACAAATGCCCCGCACATCCCCCTTATGTCTTGCTCTCCTTTCCCCATTATTATTGGTAACATTGCGCCTGCTATGTGGGGTAGTATCATCGGGGCCCAATGTGAGGAAACCCCCCGGGCCCCCTCTTTGTTCTGTCCTGTGGGATCTAGGACAGGTGCTCGCAGGTTTGGGTCTTGTCTCTGGTGTACTTTCTCCTGCTGGACTTCCTTGGTTGTTCTTGGAGGTGCACATGGGAGGTTTGCCTCTGCTGCTCCCCCAATCTGAGGCGCTGCTGCCCCCTGTTATTATGTGCTTTATCTTGTTGTTTGCCACAGACGCCTTTACCTTCTCTTCTGGTCAAAGTTCCCCTCTCATGGGATGTCTATGGAGTTGGCCTTTGATGTTTAACATGGAGGTGGTGGGGGATCCGGAGCTTGGTCACTTGCTGATGTATATATAAATCATGGAGGTGGTCAGGGGTCTGGAGCTTGGTCAATCACTGATGTATATACAAATCATGGACGTGGTAAAGCGTCTGGAGCTTGGTCCCTCACTAAGGTACATATCCATCATGGAGGTGGTGGATACTCTGGAGCTTGGTCACTTGCTGACATATATACCTATCATGGAAGTGGTAAGGGCTCTGCAGCTTTGTCACTCCATGATATATATATATATATATATATATATATATATATATATATATATATATATATATCCGTCATGGAGGTGATAAGGGCTCTTGGGCTTGGTCACTCACTAATGCATATACCCATCATGGTGGTGGTAAAGTTTCTGGAGCTTGGTCAATCACTGACATATATATCCATCAAGGAGGTGGTGAGGGGACTGGAGCTTGGTCACTTGCTGAAATATATACCCATCATGGAGCGGTTTACTTTTAAGGGGTTTCTGGAGCTTGGTCACTTGTTGACATACAAACCCATCTTTGAGGTGATAAGGGCTCTAAAGCTTGGTCACTCGCTGAAATATATACCTATCATTGAGGTGGTAAGGGCTCTGGAGCTTGGTCACTCGCTAATGCTATACCCATCATAGAGGTGGTAAGGACTCTGAAGCTTTGTCATTCGCTGATGTACATACCCATCATGCAGGTGGTAAGGACTTTGGAACTTGGTCACTCGTTGACATACAATATATACGCATCATAGAGGTGGTAAGGGGTCTGGATCTTAGTCATTTGCTGACGTATATTCCATCATGGAGGTGTGGGGGGTCTTTGGG
>JAODAL010056734.1:0-23104 GCA_025379985.1 Phyllomedusa bahiana | reverse complement strand
CTTCTTTTATAGTTTTTTTTAGTTCAGCCCCACAGAATCATGATTTTTGTAACAAAAGGGGTCATCCTCGTTTTAATTTATTGATCGCCAAAATCTCTGTCAATCTGTGTGAGACAGGGGAAAGGCAGGCAAACCAGGGTTTAACCCAAGGGGGCCGGAAATAGAAGCCAAAATCCCCCCTTTCCTCCCCCTTTTCCCTTACATAAAAAGCATTCTTCCCAGAGGGGTCTCTGCTCGCCCCTGTCTTCAAAGGGATGAGTCATTGACCTGACAGCCAGAAAGTTTGGGAATCAAAGGTGGGTTGGCTATAGAAATTTGAGAAGTGTCCCACCCTTTAAAAAAGGGGTTTCCCTAAAAATTAAGTAGGTTTTTTTGAAATTGAACATTTTTTGCAAAGTGTTTTGTTTTTTAAAGATTTTTTAAAATTTAAAAACCCAAATCATTTTTGGGGGCCCAACCCCCCTTTAAAGTTACCACAGTGTTAGGTCACACATATCCACGGAAACTTTTTTTTTCACTAAAAATTTAAAATTGTTTTGTATATAAAAAAGGCATTTTTTCCCAAGCTTGATATTTTTTCCAAGGATTGTATTCTTTCAGCTAAAGGTTTTAAAAATTGAAGCCTCATTATGTTTTAAAATCCCCCAAAACAGTTTTAAACGTTTTCTGGAAATAAATGTGTTGTTTATTATTCTTCATCCAAAATCTATTAAAAAAAAGTTTGCCAAAATGTGGTTTAAAGAAAAAATAAAAGTAAAAACTGACAGAATTGTATAAAATGAATAAGAAGGAAAAAAAATATTTTTTGAATGCAGAAAAATCTTTTAAAAAAAAGTTTGAAAAAATTTTTAAATTTAAAGGAAAAAGGGGTTTTAAAACCTTTTTAGGTGGGAAAAATTTTAAAATTGTGGCAAAAAAAATTATTAGAAATTTTTAAACCCTGTAAATTAAGTAGTTGTCGGGAAAACCAAAATAGTTTCTTTTATTCAGTTTTTAAAAGAGTCCCCCAAATTCTAATTTTTTTGGGCATTTTTTACCCCTGAAATTTTTAAAGGTTTTAAAAGGGGCGGGTTATTTGTATAACCTTTTTTTTTAAAACCCCTTTCCCGACTTTGGGGTTTGCTTACGCCCTTTGGGGGGAAAAGGCTTCCCGAAAATGGACGTATGCTTTCCCCCCTGGGGGATTCCCCGCGGGTTTGGGCGGGGACCCCGGCGCCCCGATCGGGGAATGGAACCAGCGGTAAATTCCCGCTGGCTTATCCCCCATAAATCCCGGCCGGAGTGGTCCGGCCGGGGTGAAAAAGGGCTTTCTTTCCCGCAGCCTGTCAGGGCCCCCGCGAAAATTTTTTTCCCCGAAAAGACGGGAAAGGGGTGAGCTCCCTCTCCCTTCGTTCGGCGGGCAGGGGCCCAAAAAAGGGCCGCTCCCCCGGGTCTCCTCCCGACTCCCGGATGCGTCAAATTTGATTGGGGGTTAGTTGGGGGACGTCCCCATGCAAAAATTGCTTGTGGGCAGGGTTTGTCTCTTTTTTTTGGGCCAGGGGGGCCCTATGCACACGAGTAACCCCTTGAACAGAACCCCTCTTTAAACAGCAATCTAATGATTGCTTTTCCCCAGGGGGGATTTGAGTTACAAATACTAAAGGGGAAAAATTTAAAAAATGTAAAAAAAAAGTAAAAAAAAAAAGTAAAACAAAAACCCAAAAAAATAAAATTTTAAAAACACATACACCCCCCTTTTTCCCCCTTTAAAAAATGCCAATCGCCCCAAAAAGATAAAAAATTTAAATAAAGTACCAATTTTTGGGTACCCGCGCTGCGAAACGATCCCCCCTTTTAAAATTTTCCGTTAAAAAACCCCGTATGGGGGAACGCCTTTAAAAAAACAAAAAAAAAAAACATTCCACAGAATTGCGATTTTTGGGGCATCCTGCAGCAATTAAATGGAAAAAAAAGGCGATCAAAAACTCTTTAAAAACCCCAAAAAGTTTTCCCCAATTAAAACTTCAGTTATCCCGCAAAAAAAAATTTCTTACATCTCGAATAGGGAAAAATATAAAAAAATTAGGGCTCCCCAGAAGACAGCTATGCATAAAAAATTATTTAACACAAAAAAAAAACCTTTTTTTTTTTTAAAGTGCTTAAAATTTAAAAAAAAACTATAAAAAATAGGGTATCGCCAAAATTTTTTCGACCCGAGGAAAAAAGCAAAACCTTGGTATGGATACTGCACGGTGAGTGTTTGTGAAAAATAAAAATTTAAAAAACACAAATAGGTTTGCAGTTTTTCTTCCCCCTTGCCTTCCAAAAGGATTTTAAAAAACTGATCAAAAACTGGTCCCACCAAAAATGATCCCAAAAAAAAAATTTCAATTTTTTTCCCGCAAAAAAAAAAACCCCCTACACAGTTTTCCTTTCCAGAAAAAAAAAAAAAAGTTAGGGCTCTCAGATTTATGGCGATGCAAAAAAAAACGGTTTTTTTTTTTGAATAAAAGGGGTTTTGTATTGTTTTAAAAGGGCAGTAAAACATAAAAAAAAAATTACAAATTGGGTATCGCTGTAATCGTATGACCTGTGAGTAATACTAGCATGTCAGCATCTGCACGGGGGCCGGCTCGTTAAAAATAAAAAAAAAAAACAATACGGGAAAAGCGGGTTTTTTGTTTAAAATGCCTCACAAAAATTTTAAATTTAAAAATTGATCAAAAGCGGCATATGCCCCCCAAAAATGGTAAAAATGAAACTTTAAAAACTCCCCCCACAAAAAAACAAGCCCATAATCAGCCTCCGTATACAAAAACTGAAAACGTTATGGTATCGAACGGGGAAACATAAAAACCCCAATTTTTTTTTAGCCCAAATTTTCTATTGTGAAAAAGTAATAAAAAAAAAAAAAAACTTTATAAATTTATATAATTAAATTGTACGACCCCATAGTAATTTATCCTATCATTTTTACTGCCGGCGAAACTTTTGAAAAATTTTGGGGCCAAAAAAACAAGGGCCCGGAAACTGCGTTTTCCCCTCATTTTCATACCCAAAATGCAAAAAAAAAAAAAAAATTTTGGGAAAACCCCTTTTGCCCCCCAAAAATGCCCCTTTAACACCCCTAGATGAGATCTATGGGGCGTGCGAACCCCAAAAAGGGGGTGATTTCCCTGGAAGGTTTCACCTTTTTGGGTTTTTTTTGGGGGGCCCTTTGTAAATGGGCAGGGCCCCCACCAAAATCTGCGTTCCAAAACCAAGTAACCTCCCCCCTTTTTTCCCCCTCCCATGCGCCCAAACAGCAGTTTACCCCCCCAACGGTAGGGTATTGCTGAACTTGGAAGAAATTCCCGTAAAAAGGGGTTTTTGGGTGTTTTTTTCCCAAGGATGCCTTTTTTAAAAAATTTATAAATTTTCAGCAAAAATTGCGGTTTTTTGGAAAAAAAAATTTTTTTTAAAAAATTTTCCCCGCCAAAACGCAAAAAATTTTTGTGACCACCTTGTGGGGGGGGGATTTTTTTTTCTCACTCCCCCCTGGATTATTCCTTAAGGGGTTTTTGTATTTTCCCAAAATTTGGGGTTTTTTTTTGGGGGAGTTTTTTAAAATTTTTTAGCCCCTTTTGGGTGTCCAAAAAAACTGAAATGGCCCCTAAAAAAAATCGCAATGAAAATGGCCCCCCAGAGTCCAGTAGGGCCCCTTTCCTATTTGGGGCTTGTGGTTGGCCAAAAAATTTCACTAGGGCCACCAATATGGGATATCCGGGAAAAAGGGGCACCAAAAAATTGGGGGAAATTTAAATTTATTAATTTGCATTTCCCTGACACTTTTAAAAGTTTTCTTGTGAAAAATGCAAAAAAAATTAAAAATTTCTCCCAAAAAAAGTAAAATTTTAAAAACTTCATTTCCTTTGCTTTAATTCCTGTAAAAACCCCAAAAGGGGTTTAAAATAAATTTCCCCTAAATGCGTTTTAAATTTATTTTTAAGGGGGTTTTTGTTTTTTTGATGGGGTTCTTTTTAGGGGGGTATCAAAATTTCAGGTAAAATAAATCACGTTAGAACTGGATGGCCCCTAAAAAATTTTTCTTGAAAAATTTTGTTGGGAAAATTTGAAAAATTACTCCCAAAATTTTTTAAACCCCCTAATGTGGGAAAAAAAAAAAAAAGACATTTAAAAAAATGGGGGCCAAAATACGCAGACATATGGTGGGATGATATTATAAAATTTTTGAGGGGAAAAAATATCTGTCTTTACATGCAAAAATTTTTTGGGAATTTTAAATTTTTGGTAAATGTTTTCAAATTTTTACGTTTTTTTTGATTTTTTTCACAAAAAACAAGCAATTTTTTGGGGCCCAAAATTTATTCTATCTTAAATTTTAAAATTATGTGTCACGAGAAAAAAAGGTTCCCCCTTGAAAACATGGATTGGTTTTTTAAAGTGTCAAAATAAGTTTTTTCCCCAAAAAGGGGACCCTTGAAGTTTTAAAAAAATTGGGGGCTCGCCCGAGCCCCCAAAAATTGGCTCGGGGGGGTTAAAGGGTTAATTTATGTATAAAAAAAAGGAATCATTGAATTTTTCGAATTTCTTATTTTAAAATTTTTCTGCCCTCTTTTTTTCCAATGCGGGTAGGCCCTACAATCCTGTCCCAGTAATGCTCCCCGGATTTAACTCCCAAACTATTAGAAAAAAAAAACATGAACAAGAAGGGAACTGTGGTGGCCAAAAATACTTTAAGTTTTTGTTTTAAGTTTGACCATAAACCACCTAAATTTTCCCCAAAATTTTTTGGGGTGTAGTTTATTTTGTAGCTGTTTTTCGCCTTGGCCGGGAAATCCCTTTTTGAAAGTGGAGGTTAGTTTGGAACCTTGTTTGCAGTTTTGTTGAAAAGGGGGGGAAAAATAGCGAAAGTTTGCTGTGCTATTTTTTCTGTTTAAAAAAAGGGACACCTTGGGGGAAAACCTGACAGCCCTTTGATCCCCAAAAAGGTCCATGGGGGTGCCTTTTCATCCCTTTTGGGAAAAAGGGGTTTCTGGTTTCCCAAAGGGTTCAACCGATGTAAACCCGGTTTTTGGGTTTTTAATTTTGTTTTCATTTCCCGTGGGTACAGAAAGTATTCAGCCCCCTTTAAAAATTTTTCATCTATGTTTCATTGCAGCCATTTGGTAAGATCAAAAAAAGTTAATTTTTTTACTCATTAATTTACACCCCATCTTGAAAGGAAAAAATCAGAAATGTAGATATTTTGCAAATTTATTAAACAAGCAAACACTGAAAATATCACATGCGTCTTAAGTATTCAGACCCTTTGCTCAGTATTGATAGTTTGACAGAACATTTTGGAGCTAATATATAGCAATGAGTTTGGGATTGATGCACAAGTTTTTCACACTGGATTTGGGGATCCTCTGCCATTTTTCTTGCAGATTTCTCCAGTTCCCTCAGGTTGGAGGGTGAATGGGTGGTGGAACAGCCTTTTTCAAGTCTCTGCACTGAGTGAGAGACCTTCTGCCATAAAGTCCGACTGGTGGAGGGCTGAGTTGATAGTTGACTTTTGTGGAACTCTTCTCCCATCTCCCTACTGCATTCTGGAGCTCAGCCACAGTGATCTTGGGGTTTTCTTTACCTTCTCTCACCAAGGGCTTCTCCCACGATTTGCTTTTAGTTTGGCTGAGATGACGGCCCAGGTCGAAGGATAGAGTGGTTTTCATCCAAACTTCTTCACATTTAACGGGATAATGGGAGGCCACTGGGGTCAATAGGAACCTGAGTGTTGCAGAACTTATTTTTATAGCCTTTGGCAAGATCTGTGCCTGTGGTGTCATGAATGAGAAAATCTGGACTTCTACAAAACTGTAAACCATATTGTCTACAGCAAAACAATCAGGTTTCAATTTGTTGCTGCCAGTGGTGTTTTGAGTATGGAGATCTCATGATAAGATCTCTTGTCGCCTCCTGCTTGGGGGACGTCCAACCACAGTGCTGCTGTGATGATCTGGGAGGCTTCACATATTACAGATGGTCACCCCAGTATGTGATATGAGACACTAACAAGCAATATATGCAGGACATCCTTGTGTATTCTACATGTGTTGCCTCTCACGGCAGGCTTTCAAACTAGCAATTTTTATAGTATAATTTACACTCAACATACAAACAAGGGTCTCTCCTGTGTCTGGTATCAGGTATAAAGAACAATCAAAACATTTACTGGATAAGCTGGAATGAAAGCTGTGGCAACTACGAGTATACAGGATCAGCAGGCCCAGCTGCATTCTCTGTAGGCAACACCTATATGCCTCCATGCCCAACCACATCTGATCTTGTATTCAGGCTAGAGGTGGCAAACCTCAATCATAAAGTTTTCCACCATAAACTTATCCTTTTGCACTAATATTATAATCACCTTAAGTACATCTATCATCCTTTCATTCACAATATTAAAGTTTCTTTCGATTCCAATATATATTGTGAGAGTAAACATCCAGTGTACCAAATATGGGCACACAAACCGGTACTTTTATATAAAATAATAAACTTTATTTATAATGCACCAACATATTTGTACAACACATTTACAGTGTAGAGTACAAGTAAAGATGAAAAAACAAACATAACATAGCATCAAAGCTGGTTATAACAGACAAGGGAAATGGGAGAATAATGCTCCACTGTTTTTCTTGTTAATAAATTTGCAAAAATATCTACATTTCTGTCTTTCCTTTCAAGAAGGGGTGCAGAGTGTACATTAATGAGCAAAAAAATGAACTTTTTGGATCTTACCAAATGGCTGTAATGAAAGAGTGAAAAATGTAAAGGGGTCTGAATACTTTCTGTACCCACTGTACTTCCTTTACACAATGGTCCAAACATGTTTCATTAATATGGGTTAGTTAATATAAAAGTGGACATGAACCTGTTACCAGACAGTTCATCTATTATACAGATAAGTGCTTGTGAATGCCCAAGTGCATGGGGTGACATTTATATGATTGAAAGCTGAGGTTGGAAAGTAGGGATCTTTGTATGCCAGCATAAGATGCACTTAAAATCAGGAGTGTCATGAGTTAGTCTGACTGTAAGGGACAGTGCATTACGAAGAACTGGTCCAGCACGTGGGACATGTTGGAGGTGAGTGTGGGAAGTTTGGATAATGGAGGCGTTTAATCTGAGATCATCAGCCAAAATACAGGTCAAGTGAATTGGATCAAGAGCTACTTTACAAATGCTGGGTCTTGTAGGGACTAAGCTCTGAGAGAACACAGTTTTGTTCACTGAGAAAGTGCTCTTTTAAATGAATCAGTAGTAGTTGTAGTTAGCAACTGTGCAGTGTTTTTGTTCTGACATTCTTTACCTATCTTGGTAATTTGGATATGCTTTCCATTGATTGTTCTAGCCTACTGAGAGTGAGATAACAAGTTTTAGACTTTTATATATTGACCAACAGCTCAATTACATATCCAGAAAAATGTAAATAAACCTCAAGGCCAAAAAAATAAAAATCTTAGAAAGATAGTTATAAGGAAGGGCATTTCTGATGAACACCATGAATAATTATTCATTAATTTTGTGGGAAAACAACCTTTATTCAGGACTGTGTCACCTCTGACACATCTATTTTAGTAAATCCCTTGTGTTCTCTGTGAAATAGCATTCTGAATCCTTTCTGTTAGGTTTGTTCTACACCAGCAATGTTACAATATAGTCGTCCAAGTCCGGTGGCATTTTAACATCAGAATATCGCGTTTTATTGGCGTGAATTTTAACCAAAAACCACTCATGGTCGGTTTTGCTTTCCCATCCGGACCTAGTATATTGACTGTACGGAAATCCGAAGGAAAATAGAGCGTGGTTTTTTAGGGTCTTTTTTTACATAATTTTTTTATTAAATATAACAATAACAAAAACATATAATAACTGTCCAATAGATGAGATAACACTTGATACACCATAGAGATAATTTAAGGCCCCATTATTACAGATAAGAAAGTACTAAGCATAAAAGTACAAAAATAGCCCACTAATGAAATACTTTGGTGATCATAATAAAGGATGAAGCTAACAACGACGGCTTCCATTTTCACTAAGAAAGGAAACAAAAAATCGATAATAATAAAAAATAATAATAAATTGAGATAATTCTGATGAGAGAGTAAAATCCGTTGGGTGGGAAGGGTGAATAAGCTGGGCAATTTTTAAAAATCCCTTACTCCTCAGGCAGGTTTGAATTCTGGGTGTCCATAGATAGGAAGGTATCTACTGGTCTGGTAGGTGCAGGAGAAAACAGGGTTATACAGGTCTTACAGGCTGTGATCGTGTCCCTCCACAATGAGGCTATTTTTCACCACATAGGAAGAGCAGAATATTTGGTATGAAGAAGGCCTGAAGCGTCCATGGGTGAACCCGTGCCCCGCCTCAGTCAGAGAGATTGGGAATATCTGGAAAAGGACTGTTTAACCCGTTCCATGACGGAGGGAGTTATACAAACCTAGATCTGGCAAATAAGCCCCACCTTATCCTTGGTAGGATCATTTTAGCTTGAGTTATCCTGGGGGCCGTTTTTTATTCAAATAGGAATGAAGAGATTTTGAGGCTAGAGAGAGGGGGGTGTTTGAGGTGATAAATGGGGACTAGGGGTCTTACCGATATTTATTTCCCAGTTACTCGATGGAGGCATCCGCCAGGGATATAGGTAAATTACAAAACAGATGTGGAGGAGGGTGAATGAGCAGGGAGAGATCCAACAATTCTGACTTAGAACATTAGCCAAAACTCATGTAAAACAGATTAAAGCTATTGGAACCTTCCACCAGTGGGTCAGATAGGTAAATCAGAAGATCATCAGCAAATATGGGAGAACCTTAATATTGGAGAACAGATATTAATGCCAGGAGATTGGATTAGCGGCCAGGGCTCTGGAGGAGGAGTGGTCTATGGACAAATAAAACAGTAGGGGGTAATGGACATCGCCTGGCGAGTGCCTCTGCCAAATGAATGGCCCCTAGAAAGAATACCCGGGATATAGATTTGGGTGGGGGATTGATATATCTATAGAGAAGAGATATAAGAACGGAAGGCTACCTGGAATCCCCATCCGTCCATCACTGCTCACCAGCCATCTCCAGCTGACCCTGTCGAATGCTTCTTCTGCATCAATGGACAGGACAGCTGGAGAGGATGAGCCCCGAATTGCATTTTGATCCCATCCAGAAAAACAGTAATGACTTTACAACATATTAGAGACGGACGCTCCTGCCTTAACGAATCCGGTCTGTGAGGGCTAATGAGACAGGGAAGAAGACGGGCCTGCCTGTTCTGGCCAACCACCTTAGAAATTGTTTTTAAGTCACATTTATATGAAAATTGGGCAGGTACGAGGAGGGGAGAGACATGTCCGCTGGGGGCTTTATTTTACCCTAGTTATTAATAACCTAGAGATTTCTTCATTTTGGATGGGTTGGTTAAGGTAGTCCCTATATATAAGAAAGGGTGGGGGAGGACAGACGGCCTGGCCATTAGTCTGAGGGGGTCCCTGTCCTCGAAGTCTCTGGTGATATAAATGGTCATAGATATTAGAGAACTCGGTAGGACATTATTAATAGCAGTAGCAGAATATTGCATATTCCCGCATTGGAGGTCATTCAGTGCATAGATATTGAAACACGAGTTATTCCCCTTTAGCAAATGGCTAAACGCCGCCACTTTGATTCCCAAAACTGAATAATTTAGCTGACATCCGGGACCGCCCAGGACACCTCTCTATACTCAAGCCAGGCTCATACGCTTTTTTAGTGTTAGTTTGACCATTTGAGTTTGGCTGGCAGGAGTTGGGTTGGAGAGAAATCTGTGTAAGATTGGCCGAAGCTTCTCACTCAACAATTTAATTTGATCGCAACCACCTTCCGACGGGTATTAGTGTAGGCAATCAAGTGGCCTCTACATGACCGCTTTAACTGTCCTCCCAAACTAAGACTGCTCCCGTCCCATCACTTCGGCTTTCTTGTAAAAATTGCAGCCACACCCTCGGAGGATATTAGCAAAGTCCTCATCCCAAACAGGTAAGACGGAGAACTCTCCAGACGGTAATCTGTACCCTTGGGAAGCCGCATCTGACAGTTGGAGGACAAGAGGGGCATTGATCTGAAATAACTAATGCCTTAATATCACAGTGATCACCCTTTGCATGGCTTGGGGAGAGATTAGAATATAATCAATACGGGACCATGAATTGTGAGGATGGAGAGAAAAAAATGGAATAGTCCCCTTCCACAGGATGTAGAGACCTCCACGTATCAAACCCATAATGAGAGTCTGAGATTAAATTAGCAAATGTGGGGGGTCATGGGTAGCGGATACGGGTGAGAGCTACCTTGGACAGATTTTCATCATCTCTGGGAATTTACCACCAGTTTAAATTCCTCCTCCCTCAATTTTATAGAGGGTTCAGGGTCTAATAGATAACTGGTCTGTCGGGGTTGTTTATAGAAAGACCCTTGGTTGGCAATGAGGAATAGGATATTATAGATGGAAATCACTTCCCCCGAGAGACCTTTTCAAGGATAACATGGATCACGGCCCTCAATATCATAGGGTGGAGCTAACAAGAGAATAAGAGAGGATTTTTATGGCATGAGGATAATTTACACCATTATTTCCTATTAATGGATTGGAGAGCCCAGGACAGGGAGAGAAGCCCACCCCCTAAAGGCAATTAAGCCTTCTGTGAAATCTCCCTCCTCAAGTGAGTTTCCTGAAGGTGGCGAGGGTCGGTTTTAATTTTTTTGAGCGGTGACGTTTAGAATCGCATAATTCTCTGAGAAGGAGAACGCCAGTCCCCTTAACGTTCCACGATGTTACTTGCATAATAGATAAGTAACAAAAAATTATAACACAGCAAGGTGAGTGATGGACAATGGACTCACCCCCAGGCTGAGAGAAGACTCGTTGTCACATCCCACGCTTTGCATCCAGACCTACTAACCACAGCACCAGATAAAAAAAAAAACTAGAAGGTACCAAAACAGAACAGAAACAAAAAACAAACAGCACCATTGGGAGGAAACCCAAAAAACTAAACATACCGACCACATGCCAGTGTGCTATTGGACTTCCTTTCTTCCAATATGTAGAGAGAAAGTAAAAGGTAGGCAAAAATAGTGCAAATGCACCCCCTCCGGGAACCCATAATGGAGTAAGGCATTTTCCATGAGGGAAGGTCTTTAGAGGTAGCTCAAATTTATCATTAAAACTGACATATACAATTCACGGCCCTCTGTATTAGGTACACCATGCTAGGTAACGGGTCTGGACCCCCTTTTGCCTTCAGAACAGCATCAATTCTTCGTGGCATAGATTCAACAAGGTGTTTGCCAACGATGCTCAATTGGTAACCAAGGGGCCAAAAGAGTGCATAGAAATATTCCCCACACAATGACACCACCCCAACAGCCTCTGAACGTTGATAAGCAGGATGGATCCATGCTTCCCATGTTGTTGACCCAAATTCTGACCCTACCATACACAAATGTCGCAGCAGAGAAATCGCTGCTCAGCAGACCAGGCTAACGTTTTTCCAATCTTCTACTGTCCAATTTCGATGAGCTTGGGCTATTTGGAGCCTCAGTTTCATGTTCTTAGCTGAAAGGAGTGGCTCGGGTGTGGTCTTCTTGCTGCTGTAGGCATCGGCTACAAATAGTTCGCCATTTACTGTGGCGTCTGAGATGCTCTTCTGCTACCGTTGGTTGTAAAGAGGGTTGGCTTTTGTGTCACTGTTGCCTTCTATCTGCTCGAACCAGTTCTGGCCATTCTACTTTGGACCTGCATCAACAAGGCATTTCCGCCCTCGGACTGACGCTCACTGGAGTTTTGTCTTTTGCGGACCTTTCTCTGTATTAAACCTTAGAGATGGTTGTGCGTTGATATACCATGAGGTTCAGCCAGTTTGAAATTCTCTTAGAAAGCCTTCTGGCACCAACAACCATGCCACGTTTCAAAGGCACTCAATCACCTTTCTTCCCCATACTTGATGCTCGGTTTTTGAACTTCAGGTTATTGTTTGACCATGTCTTCATGCTAAATGCATGAGTTGCTCGCCAGTGATTGTTGAGTTGGGCTGACTGATTAGAAATTAAGTGTTAACGAGCCTGTTGGACAGTATGTACATATTAAGTGCCGAGTGAGTGTATAAAGTTAGACCGTTAATAACATAGTTCTAACAGTGAGTATTCAGGACTCATCCAAAGATAAAACAAAAAAACCTTGAGGCAAAAGAACAAGTTAACAAGGGGCTCGCCAATTGAACCAAGGATACAGGTTGGTGAGAATGGTCTTTTTCCTGAGGTTACCACACGCCTAGCATGACGGGATTGCGTTGTTCCTAGGTGAAAACATCTCCCAGAGCAGGCCGATTTAGGGCTGTGATGTCTCTGACTAGTCTCTGGGCTTGGTCTTCTTTCTAGGCATAGATAGAATCGGGGAAGAGGCCTCACTTCTGGGGATGTGTAGGCTGACAGGGTTTCCATCTTGGGTGATAGCATTCGGCAAGAGAGTAGCCAGGATAGGTGAGGGCGTTAGCATATTGTGTTGGCGGTTAGAGGGGGGTGGCCGAGCAGATGTTGAGAAAGCTCGACAATCGCTTGGCCACCTCCACAGAGAAATCTCAAATACATGAATCTTATGTCCCATTTATGTCAGTGGCTGCTTGAGGTTTGTAAAGGCTCGGAGATGCTGACTTTGGTCATTAAAGCCAAGTATTTGTTCGATAAATCTGTGGTGACGTGGGCTTCTCTCAGAATGGGTTTGCAGTTGTGGGTCATGCTAGGATGAGGAACTCACGGGATCGCAGGTCTGGGCTGATTTCTATGGGCTCTTTCCCACTCTGCATGGTTGGGGCAGCCCTAAGCCGTTCTGGCAGTAGGCCACTCACATAAGGAATGTAGCATCTCTTGCTGCCACTGACTCCGGGATCCCGATCAGTCGCAGGTTGTTGCGGGCGAGCCAAGGTTCTCCAAAGTCGTTCCACATTTTATCTGAGAGCCGCGCCTGGTTGTCAGAGCGCGTGATTGGGCCAGGGCGCGGTCTGGTTGGGAGGTCCTGCTTGTCTCCAGCTCTTTGGAGGAGGCGCTGTTCGTGGTGTCAGTGTGCTGAGCTGCTTGATGATATCGTTCTGGGATTTTGATCAATACATGGCCGTAACGTTCGTAGCGGGTGAGTTCGTCGCTGCAAAAGGTCTCCGGATTATTTGGAGTTCATCTTCTGGGCACCACATCGGCCAGTTTTTTATAGTTCCCATGGAGTAGTCAAATTGCGGCCTCATTCGCAGCAATCAGTGGTATCAGAGGGCAGGTTGCAAGTAGTGGGGTGGGTTTGGATGTGGAGAGAGGGGGGTGGGCTCAGGGTTGTATGCTCAGTCTCGACGTTGCCCTTCTCACTGCTGCTCAGCTAACATCGGGGATATTGAGCTCAGTTTTTAGGACCCTTCTGTGTCTTATTTGCCCTGGTTTTGCCCATTGTTTGTAGAAGCGGTCCACCCGAGGAGATATGAATAATTGAAGATAGATTCAAAACTATTTGAAGAACTTGTGTTTATGGTAGGTGCACTTTGCCTGTCAGCCACTTGATGCCAGCCACAGCCTTTTAAAATGGAGATAGGGCTGTGATACGTCTGGAGAGAGAGCAGGAGTCTCAGAGACAGCATCAGCCTTGTGGGAGGAGGAGGGAAATAGCATGAGCGACTCCAGGTGGAGGCTGCAGCAGTGTAGCAGTGTCTGAGATTGTTATTAAGCTCTACAGTGCTGCAGGAGCCACTCCCAGGTGGGGCTCTGCAGCAGCAGTGTTGTACTGAGATGTATAGAAGCTCTGCACAGTCCAGCAGGTGCACTCCCAGGTGGGGGCTGCACAGTGTTCTGAGATGTATAAAGAGCTCTGGCACAGTGTAGCTGGGCATCTCCAGGTGGTGGCTTGCAGCAGTGTACTCGAGATGTTTAGCAGCTCTGCACAGTCCAAGCAGGAGCACTACCCGGTGGCTGCAGTTAGTTACTGAGATGTATTGAAAGCTCTGCACAGTGCAGCAGGAGCACTCCCAGGTGGGGGCTGTCAGCAGTGTGACTGAGATGTAATAGAAGCTCTCTTGCACAGTCCTGCAGGAGCACTCCCAGGTGGTGGCTGAAGCAGGTGTAATGATGTATAGAAGCTCTGCACAGTCAGCAGGGCACTACCTGGTGGGTGGCCTGCAGCAGTCGTATGAGATGTTTAGAAGCTCTGCACAGGTTCAAGCAGGGAGCACTCCCAGCGTGGGGCGGCTGCTAAGCAGTGTACTGAGATGTTTAGTTGAAGCTCTGCACAGTCAAGCCAGGAGCCGACTCCCAGGTGGGGCTGCAGCGAGTGTTCTGTGCGGTATAGAAAGCTTCTGGCATCAGTCAAGCAGGTGCACTCCCTGGTGGGCCTTGCAGCAGTGTACTGAGATGTAAAAGCTCTGCACAGTTGCAGCAGGAGCACTCCCTAGGTTGGGGCTGCAGCTCAGTGTACTGAGATGTATAGAAGCTCTGCACAGTGCAGGGAAGGAGCCACTCCCAGGTGGAGGCTGCAGCAGTGTTCTTGAGATGTATAGAAGCTCCTGCACAGTCCAGCAGGAGCACTCCCAGGTGGAGGCTGTGCTGTTGTGTACTGAGATGTATAGAAGCTCTTGCACTGTCCTGCAGGGCCACTCCCCAGGTGGGGCTGCAGCACTGTAGCTGGATGTATAGAAGCTATGCACCAGTGCAGCAGGAGCACTCCCAGTGGGGCTGCAGCAGTGTACTTGAGATGTATAGGAAGCTCTCGCACAGTGCAGCAGGAGCACTCCCAGGTGGGGCATCAGCTGGTGTACTGAAGATGTATTCTAGAAGCTCTTGCACAGTGCAGAGGATCACTCCCAGGTGGGGCTGCTGCATGTACTGAGATGTATTAGAGCTCTGCACAGTCAAGCAGTTGCACTCCCAGGTGGGGCTGGCAGCAGTGTACTGAGATGTATAGAAGCTTGCACAGTGCATGCAGGAGCACTCCCTAGGTGGGGCTTGCAGCAGTGTTCTGAGATGTAATAGAAGCTCGTGTGGGGTAGTGGAACAAGCCGCATTGTATTTACCAGAAAATCATATTGTGGACTTATTATTGTAAAGCATTCTTTTGCATCCTGGTTGTTTGGCCACAAGATGGCACTGTCTCTGGAATAAACGTTGCATGCAAATGATAGACATGTGATAGAGACTGTGACTGAGGCATGAGGGAGCGGGCCCATTTTTGGGAAAGGGAAGAAACAAATGGAACAAGAATGACAAAGAGAAGGCAGGAGGAAACAGATGCTGGCAGAAGATGGACTGGAGCTTTCCTGCTCCGTTGGGCTCAAAAGTGTGACCAACCCAAAGAGAGAGAAAGTGTAACTGTGCGCACTGAAGCTGTTGTCATAGCAAGCCCACGAAGGAAGTAGTACAATTGCAGGGGGTGTACTGAGAGACGCAATTACATCTTGGATGACGACTTCAACATAGCAGGGATCATCACCCCCAGTAAGCTTGCAACTGACGGCGCCATCGAAAAAGGTATACCCGGGTCAAAGGAAAGAGCGTGCACGCCAAACAAAACTAGGACTGTGTTGAAGGCCTGTTAGTATAGTTGGGACAGATTTGGTTTCAGGCCATAGGTGTTTATCGCCACTACGCCTCTGATTCGTGACAATTGGATGGGCTGTTATTAGCTCTGTTATTTATGCAAACCGGGGGTCGCATTGTGAGAGGTTCTGTTTTATGTGTATATGTCTGGGGATAGCTGGTAGAGCTGGTTAAATTGTTAGCGTCTGTGCCCCCACCGCCGCACGCTTTTGAACTGCACACACTCGATTGTTCCTGTCCTTGAATGTATTAAAAGGTAGGGTGGTGTTCGGCCTTTTGAACCCCATAATATGAGGTAGTAAAACTGATCGTGATCCAGAGGTCCCACTTCGGCGGCGCGCTGTGTGGCACAGGGGGCACTTGGTTTTCCACGTTTTGTTATCATGTGTGTTTGGGGAGTTGTTCACATGCTTTTCTGATAGGTTCAGTAAACTATGGGGTTGTTGAACTGGTTGTTGGAGTCCTTATTCTGCGTCCGTAACTTGTGCTGTATTCCGGGGAACCCTTCTCGGAGTGCTCGGCTTACATCTGACACAGTCCAGCAGGGAGCAATCCCAGGTGGGGATCTGCAGCAGTGTATGACGATGTATAGAAGCTCGTGCACAGTTCAAGCCAGGGAGCAATAACTGGTGGGGCTGTAGCAGTTGTACTGAGATGTATAGAAGCTCTTGACTGTCCAGCAGGGAGCACTCCCAGGTGGAGCAGCAGCAGCAGTTTTGTACTTGAGATGTATAGAAGCTATGCCACACAGTTGCAGCAGGAAGCACTCCAGGTCGAGGGCTACAGCAGTTGTACTGAGATGTATTGAAGCTCTGCACAGTGCAGCAGGAGCACTCCCAGGTGGGGCTGCAGCAGTGTACTGAGATGTATAGAAGCTCTGCACAGTGCAGAAGGAGCACCTACCAGGTCGGGGGCTGCAGCTCGTGTACTGAGGATGAATAGAAGCTCTGCAAGACAAGCGGAGCAATCCCTGGTGGGGTGCAGCAGTGTATGTACTGAGATATATAGAAGCTCTGCCTGTGCAGCAGGAGCACTCCCAGGTGGGTCTGCAGCTGTTGTCTGAGATTGTATAGAAGCTCCTTCTCTTGTTGGTGGGTTGTTTAGTGTAGGAGTGGGAGCGTGCAGGGCTGCTATACAGTCAGTTGCAGGATGGCCCCTCCACAGGTGATCAGAGGGGTATAGTGTGTGCAGCATGGGGGTCCACACCAAGCATTAACAGTCCTCCTGAGTAAACAATAGAGCTGCTG
Source organism: Phyllomedusa bahiana (assembly GCA_025379985.1). Taxonomy (NCBI): domain Eukaryota; kingdom Metazoa; phylum Chordata; class Amphibia; order Anura; family Hylidae; genus Phyllomedusa; species Phyllomedusa bahiana. The sequence goes on along the minus strand of JAODAL010056734.1, from coordinate 6,231 downwards.
GCCAGCAGGGGAGCCGAGATGGAGCTGCAGTCACTTCCCTGTTTTCCCAGGGGAGAGGTGGGTGTCGCACCGCACGGAGCTCTTAAGTTGCTGACAGGAGTCTTTCCCCACTTAGACATCGTTCACACGGGCTTATTTGGGCCTCGGATGGCTACTTTACTCCGCGCCGGATTTGCGCTTAGTCTGGCGCAATTCCGTTCCCTGTCATTTTCGGTAATCCACTGCTCTCATTGTGAGAACTGTGGAATCCGTCGCTCCTCCTCGCGCAGCAATACTCGCCTGCGGGGGGAGAAAGTGACTGCAATTATTTTCGCGCGGAAGGCGCCGTAAACAATGCATTGTCTATGGGCCGGGAGCGGACCGCCCCCGACCGCTTATCCGGCCCCGCCCCCACGTCCCGCACCTTATTACGGAGGATTGTGAGGCTCAATACGGCTCACAAATCCGTCGGGAATAAGCCGTGTGTTCACCACAATTCCGGCGGTTTCATTGGAGGGGACGGTTCATGGACCTCTGGCTGCGGATGTCGGTCTGGCGAGTCAGGTTTCAGAGGGGAGACGGGTGGGTCTAGGATGTATCATGGGCAGAAGGAGCACATCGGGGATCCCGGGCATCACGGGATGCGGTCATCGGTCCGCTTATTGCGGGCCAGGCGCTAGTGGAAGGCGGTTGGTGTGGGGGTGCAGCAGGTTCGGTGGTCAAACCTGGACTTTCGCCCTTCAGGGATCGGTCGGAACGGCTGGCGGGATCACAGCTCCCGTGCAGGCCCGGTGAGGTCATGTTCCATGTCGGTTTGTATCCACCGGGGGGATGGGGGCTGGGTTTAGGGTTGGGTCAGGACCCATTACATAGCCCCCAGTTCTGGAATGGCAGGAAGGTTGAGGGAGTATGGGCAGTTTAGGGAGTTCATGGTTTCCCGGGGCCTCTGGGCAGTGGTGATCAGGTGTCGCCTGTATCGGCTTTCTTTGGGGTTCTTTTGGTGTTCCTCCTGTGATGGAAAGGGGGGTTGGCTCTAGTGGTTTGGGATCGGGAGAGTTGTCGGTTTTGGGGTGTGTTGTTCAGACAGACTTGGACAGGTTGATAGCGCTTGATGAGTGGGGCGAAGGGGCGAAGCTTTACTGTATGTTTTTGAAGGCCCGTTGGGTGCACATTTGGATGAAGGAGGTGAGAGAAAAAGTTCTGGCAGGATGAGTTTTGTCGGATTTTTTTCTCTCCCTCCCTCTGGAAAAAATTTTCATTTAGAGAAGGGAAGAAAAAGGGATGTTGGTAAGACGGAGGTGAGGAAGAAAAAGAGATGGCGGCTTTATCCGCAAACGTCTTCAGAATTTGTTTGCAGGCATTAGCAATTCTGGGCTAGTTGTGATTGGGGAGAAGAAAGTCTCCGCAGAATTGTTCGGCTGTTTCTGCTATATGGACACAAATCGGAGAAGCTTATAGAGTGTATGGGGGCCAGGCCTTGGACTTCGAAAGAGTGTGGCGTTACGGCCAGGGAAGGCAGTTCGCCCTTCCATTCGCTGGTGGGACCATAAGATATAGGACTATGGCTGAGGGTGATGTGATGGCACGACGAGGTAAGGGCATTCCTTTCAGGGAGGGCCCGGAGGTTACGGGGGCAGTATAGGTGCAGTTCAGGTGGTTCGGCTCTAATACAACAGGGGATAAAGACTGGGGTTGGGTGGTTAGCTGGCAGTTCAACGGACAGCCAGTGTAGATTCGAGGGCTGTTGTCGCTTCAAGGCAATCTGCTCGGTCTGCAGCGCGGGACTCGCATCCCAAATGCTTCCGGCGGGGGAGGGGAAAAGGAGCAAGTGCTTGGGGAGGGGGAACTCCGGTGAGAGTGGCCGCGATGGTCCCGTATCAAATAGGTTCCGGATCACGGGCTGCATTGTTTTTTTGCGTGGGGGTTTCCGATTGGTTTTTGGGGATTCCACCCCCGGCGCACGATGTCCCGTTCATTTTAAGAATTTGAGGTCTGCCAGTTGCCCCGGGGGGGGTATTTGGGAGAAGCTGGCCAAGGGGGTTCAGTTAGGCATTTGGCAGGTCCGTTTGCGGAGGTGCCCTTGTTCGGATTTTATAGTCTCCCCTTGGGAGTGGTTCCAAAGAAGGAGCCAAACAATTTTTCGGTTAATTCACCATTGTTTTTCCCAAAAAGGTTTCCAGTTAATGAGGGGGGAAGACCCGCATTGTGCCGGTGAATACCGCTTTGACGGGGCGGTTCATTGGGTCGGCGGTTTGGAAAGGGGGGGCCCGAGGGCAAAAGCCCGATTAGAGGGGGGTTTTCCGGTTGTTCCGGTTCATGGGGGGGGGGACAGGTGAGGTTGTTGGGGTTTATTGGGGGGGAGAATTTTTTGGGATAGGTGTCGCCGTGGTTTGCCATCTCATTTTGTATTTCAAAACTTAGCTTTTTTTTGGAAGGGGTGAGGGTGTCCGGGGCTTTCACCCAAAATTTTTTTGGATGATTTTCTGGGTTCCCCCAGTGGCTCGGGGGTGTGGGGTCGCTGCTGGCTAACATCAATGGGTGGGGGGCCCCATTTTGGGCCCCCGTTGCCCCGGGACAAGACGGAGGGTCCCTTACCACCCTGAATTTTTGGGGGATCCAGATAGATTAAAGGGGGAAATGGGAATCCGGTTCCGGAAAGAAGTTAAAGTCTTTGAAAGGAGATTAAAAGGTTTTTTTGGCACTGAAAAGGTCCGATGAGGGAATTGCAATCTTTTTTGGGAAAATTTAATTTCGCTTTCTATTATCCCGAGGGCAGGGTTTTTTTGCGGGGTTGGCGGCCCACTCGGGGGTACGGGGGCCGCATCATTTTATCGGGTTAACGGTTGACCTGAAGGGGGGATTTAAGTGGGATCCTTTTTAGGGCAATACAATGGCCCCGGGCCCCAAGATTTTGGGAGGTGGCAGTGAGTAACACGGACATTGATATCTTTATGGACGGGGCGGGGGGGGTAGGAACGGGCATTCTGCCAAGGGAGTGGGAGCGAGCGTCTGGCCCTAGGGGGTGGAGGGGGATTAGTGGGAATCTGGCTTTTGGGAATTTTTTCCAATTGACTTGTGGTGGAAATTTGGGGGATAGGATGGGGAATAGGAAAGCCAGGTTCCATTGCGAAAATTTTGGGGGGTTTGGTGCCCTTTAAACACTCTGTTGGGTTTCCCTCCCCGCTGTGGTCGATTTGTTCGGCGGCTAATTTACGTGTCTGGGTTTAACCTGTGGGTTGGGCGTTCACGTGCGGGGGGCAGAAGGTTTTGGGGCTGGCTCTATCTCTTACAGGGGGCAGCGGTTTCGTCCCTGGCTCCGGATGCAGTGGCCTCGGCGTGGATGCCCAAGGTGTGGAGCGTGGTTACAGTACCGGGACAGTTGCTCAGGTCTCTGTAACACGGGGAGGGGAAATCGTACGCTGTTTTTCGTGGGAGCGCTGGTTGGGGGGTCTGGGCCCCCTTTGCATCGGAGGAAGAGAGGGCATTGCTCTCTTTTGTTTTGTTGCATGCGGTCAATGAGGGGTGGTGGGTTGTCTAAGTTTCCCGGCGGGTCGGGCCCTTTGTTTTGGGTTTTTAAAGGGCAGAGGTTGAGGGACTGAAAAATCTTTTTGGGTCACCAGGCTTTAAAAGGGGGTTTGGGAGGGGGGTAGCTCAGTGGAGGGGAGGCCCCCGGGTGGTGTTTCAGTTTTTGGAGGTTTGGGGGCTCCGTATTGGGGGGTGGTGTTCACGTTTTGGAGGGGGGGCTTTTTTGGCTAGCCTTTCGTTGGCTTCTTTGGGCATTGCGTTTTGGGGAATTAGTTTCTCCAGTAAAGGGGTTGGGGGGGGCTACGCAATGAGGAGTGCAGCTTAGTGAAAGGGGGGTTGAATGTGGATTAGGAAGTCTAAGCGGATCAAAGGGGCAGGGGGGAAAAAGGGAATTCGGCGGGGGGGTGCAAAGGGGCATAAAGTGCCCGGTGGGGGTGCTGGGTCATTACCGGAGCAGGGGCTCGGGGCGGCCGGCCCATTATTAGTCATAAAGGGGGGGATTTCCCATCCGGGTTCCCCTTCCAGTCGGTTTTTCCACCTTTTATTGGAATTGGGTTTGGGCCCGTCCCAATTCGCCCCCCATCCTTTTATTGGGGCGGCCCCGGACGGCTAGTCTTGGGGTGGATTTAACAACTGTAAGGAGAATAGGTAGGGGGGAGTCGGTCGTTTTGACTCTACATACGGCCCTCTACTCAAGGCCTCCAGGTTTGAAGGGGAAGTGGGAGGGTGAGGGCAGGGAAAGGCCGAAGGGGGTTAAAAAAAAAAAAAAAAAAAAAAAAGGGGGGGGGAGGTTTTTTGCAAATTTCATCGGGTTAATGTGGTCACGATTTTTGGCCTTTTGTTTGGGTTTTTATTGCTTGGCTTTTTTTCAGGGGGGGTCCCCTCGGTTGGTTTTGGGTCTTTGGCCCCTCTTTTTTGGGATTGGGGGGCCGCGGGCGGCTTTCGAGCAGTGTCTCCAGTTGGGCATCCCAAATGGACGTTCGGGACGGTCGTGGGGTTCCCTTTTGCCGGGGGGGGAATGGGTTTTTTTTTGGGGGGGAAATTTAACCCCCCGACCCAAAAACAAGTATGATTTGTTGCGGTTATGGAGGCAGTACCCGGGGTTTTATAACGGGTTTGGTCCCATATGGTTTGCGGGGGGGTCCCTGGCGCAAGTGAATCGGACTGTCCGGTTTTGTTCCGGGAAAGGGGGGTTTTTTGTGCGTCACAGGGAATTGGAACCCCGGGGAAGGTGACTTCTGGAGGGACGATGGGGGGCCACCGAAGCGTAGGGTTTTGATTTTTTGGGCGTTAAGCATTTTGAGGGGTTTGGAAGAGGTTGGGGGTGGGGGGGGGGCGGTGCGAACATAAGGGGTCAGATCGCTTTCTATGGCGGTTGGGGGTTGGTCCGGAAGATGGGGAAAGGGGCAAGCGGGGTGGCCTGGGAGGCAGCCCCGGGGGGGGCCCCCGCAGGGCCGGCCTTGGCAATTTTTAAGGGGCCCCCAGTGTTTTTTGGGCCCCTGCGGGCGGTGACCGAATCACGGGGAGCGCAGGGGGGGGGAGATTAACCCCCCCCGGGCCCCAATTTGGGAACTTAGAGGGTCCCCCCCCCTTTTTTTGTTATGAGGGGTCGGTGGTTTTTGGGGGTAAACTTTTTTGGGGGGTTTTTTGGTTTTTGTTTTTATGGCTGGGGGGGTGGGTCTTTAGTCAGTGAATATTGGGGGGGACAGGGGGGGGTCCTATTTAATACCGCTGCAAGGTTTTTTGGGCCCAGGGCATTCCCCAGGAGCAGGGGGGGGTGGGCCCCCGGGGTTTTTTTTCCCTTGGGCTGGTGTATGGGGAAAGTTGTTGAATTCCCACTTGGGCGGGGGGAGGTTTTCCGGAAACCCCAAAAGATGGAATTTTTAGGAAATTGAAATTTTCATGTCAGCGTTTTTTTTCCCAAATTTATTTGATATTTTTTTTTCACTGTGACAGTGAGAAAATTGCTTTTAATCCAAAACATGTACACTCTAATACTGAAAGTAACCATTGGTGTAATAATTTTATATTAAAGTGCAAAGGGGAATTTTTATCTAATTTTCAGAAAAAAAAGATTGACATTATTATAGGAAGGTATTTTGCTTTAGATTTTTTGTTTTTGCTGTAGTTTCAATAAAAAAAAAATTAATGTAGTTTTTATGTTTAAAAAATAGGGGGCATTAGTTTTCGGAGTAACTCCATATAGGAAAAAATCCCAAAAAGAAAAAAAACACTTTGGCCACGATCTCAAGATCCCTGTAGCCAACAGATATTTTATGTGAAAATTCAGCATAAGTCTAGGTTCCCAAAAAAAGCACTTGGGGAGATGTTAATGTTAAAAAAACTGGCCTGTACTGTATCTACATCTATCTATCTACATGTAGGCCAGTTTTTTTAATATACATTTAAAACCCAACAAGTGCTTTTTTTTTTTTAAATTATTTTATATATTATAACCCTTTTTTTTTTCCCCACTCAAAGGTCGATGGCCTGAGCGGGTTTCCTTCCACAGGGAGGGGAGGAAGACCCCTGAACGGCTGGGGGGAATCCATTTACCTGCACCGATGAAACAGAACCTGTCAGCCCAGTAGACGCCGCCATTCCTTGTTTGTTTATAAGCCTGGTCCATTACAGACTTAAAGGCCCAGGGGAGCAATATATTTAAGACCCAAAAAAACGGACAAATTATTCAAGTGTGAGACAACAAAACGGGTCAGGACTTTAAAT
>JAODAL010056733.1:0-23105 GCA_025379985.1 Phyllomedusa bahiana | reverse complement strand
ATTGCCCCAGCCATAATTCCCCCCCGCCAAAATTTGCCCCACCGGGATATCCCCCCCACCCATAATCCCCCATAGCCAGTAATATGCCCCCCAGCCAGTACATGCCCCCCAACCCTATATGCCCCCTAGCATTAATATGCCCCATACCCAATAATATTCCCCAAGCCAAATAATATGCCCCCATAGCCATTAATTGCCCCAAGCCAGAAAATATGCCCCCCTAGCCAGTAATATGCCCCCAAGCCATTAATTTATGCCTCCCTAGCCAGTAATTGCCCCAACCATTAATATCCCCCCCAAGCATAATATTCCCCCATAGCCAGTAATATGCCCCCAAAGCCAGTAATATGCCCCCATAGCCAGTAATATGTCCCAGACAGCCAGTAATATGCCCCCCAAGCCAGGAATATGCCCCCAGCAGTAAAATGCCCCCCAAAAACCAGTTATATCCCCCCCAGTAATATGCCCCTTTGCCAAGAATTTGAACCCCCAGCCAGTAATATGCCCCCCAGCCAGTGATATGCCCCCCAGCCAGTAATATTCCCCCCAGCCAGTAATATGCCCCCCCAGCCATTGATATGCCCCCCCAGCCAGTGATATGCCCCCCCAGCCATTGATATGCCCCACAGCCAGTGATATGCCCCCCCAGCCATTGATATGCCCCCATTAGCCAGTAATATGCCCTCCAGCCAGTGATATGCCCCCCAGCCATTTAATATGCCCATAGCGTAAAATGCCCCCTAGCCATTGATATGCCCCCCTAGCCAGTTGATAATCCCCCCAGCCGTGTTTATGCCCCAGCCATGATATGCCCCCCAGTCATTAATATGCCCCCCAGCCATGTATATCCCCCAGCCAGAAATGCCCCTATACCATTTATATGCCCCCAGCATTGATATTCCCCCCCTAGCCAGTTATATGCCCCCCAGCCAGTGATATCCCCCCCAGCCATTGATAGGCCCCCCAGCCAGTGATATGCCCCCAGCCTTATTGCCCCCCAGCCATGATATCCCCCAGCCATAATATGCCCCACCAGCCAGTGATATGCCCCCCATAGCCATTAATATGCCCCCCCAGCCATTTATATGCCCCCCAAGCCAGTAATATGCCCCCCAGCCATTATTATGCCCCCAGCCAGTGATATGCCCCCAGCCAGGAATTTGCCCCCCAAGCCATTATATGCCCCCACCCAGTGATATCCCCCCAAAGCAGTGATATGCCCCCCTAGCAATACCCCCCCTAGCCATTATATTGCCCCCTAGCCAGTAATATGCGGCCCCTTAGCCAATTTGCCCCCCAGCCAGTAATATGCCCCCCATTGCCAGTAATATGCCCCCCAACCAGTAATATGCCCCCCAAAGCCAGTAATATGCCCCCCAGCCAGTAATATGCCCCCCAGCCAGAATATGCCCCATACCATATTTTTGCCCCCCCCCAGTAATGCCCCCATCGTAATATGCCCAAGCCATTAATATGCACCCCATGCCGTAATATGCCCCCTGCCGTGATATGCCCCCGCCAGTAATATCCCCCCGCCGTAAAATTTGCCCCCCCAGCCTTTGATATGCCCCCCCACCCAAATGATTCCCCCCCAGCCATTGATAGCCCCCAAAGCCATGATATGCCCCCCCCAGCCATGATATGCCCCCTCTAGCCAGTAATATGCTCCCCAGCCAGTGTATCCCCCCCAGCAGAAATCCCCCCCAATCCATATTCCCCCCAGCATTATTGCCCCCCCTGCCATATATGCCCCCAGCCAAATATGCCCCCCACCCCAATGAATCCCCCCATCCTTTTAATATGCCCCCACCCTTTTTTTATCCCCCCCCACCCAAATTGTATCCCCCCACACCCAATAATATGCCCCCCAAGCCAGTTTTTAAACCCCCCAGCCATTAATATGCCCCCAGCCAGTGATATCCCCCCCATAGCCGTAATATCCCCCATAGCCATTAATATGACCCCAAAAAAAGTAATTTGCGCACCATAGCCAAATTTAAACCCCCCCCCTTAGCCAGTAATATGCCCCCCATAGCCAGTAATATTCCCCCCAGCCATTAATATGCCTCCATAGCCAGTAACATGCCCCCCAGCCTGTAATATGCCCCCCATAGCCAGCTAATATGCCCCCCCATAGCCAGTTTTATCCCCCCAAAGCCGTGTTATGCCACCCCAGTATATACCCTCCACCCCAATGATTCCCCCCTAAAAGCCAGTAATATGCCCCCTAGCCAAAATTATCCCCCCATAGCCGTAATTTTTTTTTTGCCCCCCAGCCAGTGATATGCCCCCCAGCCATTAAATATGCCCCCCCACCCATTTAATATGCCCCCCCGCCAGTGTTTATCCCCCCCAAACCCAGTGTTTCCCCCCCCAACCCAAGTAATATGCCCCACCCATTAAATATGCCCCCCCAGCTTTGTTTGTCCCACAGCCAGTGATATGCCCCCCAGCCCATGATAGGCCCCCGTTAGCCAGTAATAGGCCCCCACCCTGTATGCCCCCCCTGCCAGTAATATCCCCCCAAGCCATGATTTGCCCCCCTTTAGCCAGTGTTTTTTGCCCCCCCGGCCCAGTGATTTGCTCCCAGTCAGTGTTTTTGCCCCCCCCGCCGGGGATATGCCCCCTCCATTGTTAGGGCCCCCCAGCCGGATTCCCCCCCAGCCGGTGAAAATGCCCCAATTAGCCGTAATATCCCCCCACCCAGTTTTATGCCCCCCTTGCTAATAAAAAAAAAAATAAAAAATACTCCCTTACCTAATGAGGCACGGTCCGCGCGTCCTGGTCCTGCAGCTTGAGAACGGTGTAAGCAGCGTGATGTCATCGCGCTATTTACGCCGTCTCATGGGCCCGGGACCTTCTTGGCCGGCTTAGGAGACACAGCGTCACAGGGGGGTGATGAAAGCGGCGCGTCACGCCCCCTGAGACTCTGAAGTGTATGTACGGCGCTTACCAAGCGCCGTACATACAAGGGGGAGGAGGCAGGATGGTAACGATCCGTCCTGCCTCCTCCCCGACTCTGTCTGCGCGCCCGCTGTGAAACGGCCACACAGTCAGAGATCGGTGGGCGCCGCCCGCACTAAGGAGCCGAGACTCGGGGCACCGGCAGATTCAATGGGGGCTCGTGCCCCTAACGAATCTGCCTAGCGACGCCACTGGAATAAGGTAATATCAAAAGACTAGTGTATTTGGAAAAAAGTCTTGATTTAACGTTCCCTACATGTTAAAAGCTAATCATTGTGGTGAGATGACCCCTTTAAGCCTCACATACCTTAAAGAGAGTTATGCTATTTAAGATGTCTACACTTCTGATGTCTATATGATTTTGAATACACACATATATATATATATATATATATATATATATATATTATATATATAATACTGTATATATATATATATAATATATATATATATATATATATATATATATATATATATATATATATATATATATATATTATATACATATATATATATAGCACTCCCTTTGGTGGTGAGTAATCACCAAAGTAATCACAGCAACATTAGATTCTGCTGGAACCTCTAGACAGTCGACACTTGCAATAAAGAATTAAGGCATGTAGTAGATTACATAATAAAATATAACTTTTAATATTCCTAATTAAAAGCTAAAATATAACATATAAAACAATTATAAAAAACATAAGAATAAAGTAGGCTAAACCTATTAAGCCCCTAGCCTACATACACAGGGTGGTCGCCCTGATAAGAGCATCCCTGTCAGGAACCTAACCCTAGAAAACCTGTAGAGGGTGGCAGGTGTCAAAGAGAAAGTGGCAGATGTTTAAAAGACACAACTCTCCTCTTAAAGGAGACTTTTTCCTATGGCTGACAATTGCATTATTTGCACTATGTCTATGTGTACCTGCTCTTTTTACCTGTAACATGTGTCTTTAATTATGCAGGGTATCAATGTAGGGTGCATGTGTGAGTGGGAAGGGAGTAAAGACCTAAGAATAGGGATTATAAAGTATAGCATCAGGAGGTTAAGCGTGGTAGATAACATAGTTAGGAAACTGAAAATAGTTGTAAGGTGTATAAAAAAGGAAAGTGGTAGCATAAAAAAGAGCAATGAAGGGAACAATAGGGAATCACAAGAAAAATAATAATTATATTAATTATAATAATAATTATAATTGATAATGGAAGGAGAAGGAGGAGAGTATAGGAGTGGCGAGCACCACCACCATGGTGTGCTCAAGCCAAAGAGCAGTATCATATAACTCTCAGCACATCTCTAGATAAGATGAGCGCTCATTATTGTCATAGCAGCACATAAATGCATGAGCATAAAGATGGAAGAAGCCTGAGATGGTGCAATGATAAACGTTGATCTGCTGATGTCATCATAAAGCATCCGCACATGTGTGGAAACCAGCAAGTAGTAGAAATAGATTAAAAATAGAAGAAAGTGTATATAAAAAATAAACTATGGGGGAGTATTGTATGTGATTGTAAAGTGATGCATATGTCACTGAGAGGAGTAATAGAGTAGGGAGTAATTTAAGAGAGCAAAAATAAGATGAAGTATAAGGAATGAGAGAAGAGAAAACGGAGTATGAATAAAAGGTGGGATAAAGAAAAAAGTAAATAAAAAAAAGTGAAGATAAAAAGAATATAGAAGAGATGATAAGGAGGAGAGATATTGAGATATTCAGATGGAAATTGAAGAAGAGTAGATGTTACCCATCTTTGAGAATTCAACCCCCATGTAATTTAGTCTGAAGTGGAATACATGGAAGAAATTTTATATATTGAAAAATATCCAGCTCCGATATTTTGTGTTTTTTTGGTCGCTTATCCTCCCCAAAAATTGAAAAAATAAAGAGATCAAATAGTATAAGGTATCCAAAAATGGTGACAATAAAAAACACACTTTAGTGTACAAAAAGCAATCCCTCAGCCCTGTAGGCACAATGGGCCACATGATTGAAAGCTGTTTAGGTCTAAAACTTATTTTGTTGCCCAGAGCAACCAATCAGAGCACCCCTCTCATTTTTCCAGAGCACTATATGAAAATAAAGAGGCGCTCTGACTGATTGATATGGGCAACAAAACTGAGTTTAGGACCTGGGCAGTTTTAATACTTGTAGCCCCATGTGTCAGGTCAAGGTTGGGTTGAATTTTCCATGTGGGGAGGGGGAGCACAATATACCTTATCTACCTTAGGCACCAAAATGGCTTGTCTCTGCCCTGGTGCCAAGGTAAAAACATTGGTGGAGGTGGGAACTAGTTTATTTTAAGAGGTAAAAGACATTATGGGTGACATGTATGCAGAAAGGCACGTCAAAGTGAATAGTCGATTCACATTTTCAGTGTACAATGCGCCTGATGTATAAAAGTGTTTTTTGTGTGTTCATGAATGGTGTGTAAAGTTCGACGTGCCTAGTCTATGTGTTAGATGCATTACGGAAATTAGGCGCATTAGTAATGCGCCTAACATGTATAAAGGCTATAGATAGGCTATATACACACCTCCATAACGTCCCAGAATGCCCCCAGAACACCCATTCATGTCAGGCATATTAGAAAGTGTCGAGTCTTACGAACAATGAGCCTGACACATTCATTAGGTGCATTAGACATTGTAGATAGTTCAGTTAGGTTCATTGTACACCAGAAAAAGGGTGAAAAACCCTTTCATACATGTCGCCCTATGTGTTATAAGTGGTTGATTTATTAGCGGTCAAGGATGAATACTAGCAAAACAGTATATATTAAAAATGAAAGGTTTAATACATAAATAATGACATAATAATATAATACTTAGCTGCAGTTACAGATATTACAGATGAATACGTTGACAAAACAATTAGGATAAAGTAGATCTACTCACCCCTTTCTTGGCATTCAAGTCTTAAACCTACCGTGTAAAGATTCTCCTTCTGCCATTCATTTCCTCAAGCCCAAATGAACCGACAGCTTGCGGTGCCTGTAATAATACCAATATAGAGAAAACATCCAGGGTTTATGAATAAAAGTGAGTATTTTATTAGATTATAAGCCATAAGCAAACAGCTAAGAGCGAAAAAATGTGTGAAAAAAAATAAAAACATGTACACCGCTCTTTTGCCCTTTACAAATGGCAATCTCCCCCCAAAAAATCATAAAAATAAAGAACGCATTCTTGGTATCGCCACATGCGTAACAACCTACCCTATAAATGTGTTATGTTAATTAATCTGCATTAAAGTCACAGAATTGCAATTTTTGTTCATCCTGAAGCACATAAAATGGAATAAAAAGTGATCAAAAACTCATATTAAAGGGGATTTATCATTTCATTTGTTCAGCTGTTTCATAGAAGTTTCAGTATCAGGGAGACAGAGAAAACTAAACAGCTTTGCAAATGACATGTAATAGCAAAGTTGTTTGTTTTCACTGTCCCCTTATTCTGAAAGCCATTTAAATGAATACAACCCCTTTAACGCCACCTTGGTTTCCATTAACGCGTCATTTCATCCCGCAAAAAAAAAAAAAAAAAAAGCCTTTACACAGCTCTGTATATGGAAAGATAAAAAAAAAAGTTATGGCTATCAGAAGACAGCAATGCATAACTATTGTTTAACACAATAACACTTTTTTAAAGCACTATATAAATTGGATATTGTCATAATCGTATCTACCCAAAGGCTAAAACTAACTTGTCACGGATTCTGTAAGGTGAGCTCTGTTACAAATAAAAATAAAATACACTACTAGGATTGCAGTATTTTCTTCACTCTGCTTTCCAAAGAACGGATTTAAAAGTGATCAAAAAACATGTCCCCTCAAAAATGATACCAATAAAACATCAAATTATCACACAAAAAGCAAGTTGCTACACAGCTCCATACTCAGAAAAATAAAAAAGCTATGGCTCTCAGACTATGACGATGCAAAAACGTGTTTTCCTTTTTGAATAAAAGTGTTTTTTTAATGAGTAAAAGTAACAAAACATAAAAAATATACAAATTCTCTATCGCTTAATCATATCGACCTAGTAAGTAAAGCTAGCATGAAATTTATACCGCACAGTGACCTCTGTGAAAAAAAATAAAAACACCACCAGGATTGCTGGATTTTGTTCAAAACTGTTCACAAAAAACTTAATAAAAAGTGATCCAAGTGTCATATGAATCCCATAATTGTAATCATCCTACTCGGAAGATTGTGATAGAGCCAAATAGCGAATTTCCAGTTTGGTTTAATCTCTGTGAAATAAATAATGGGTTAAAAAAATTCCTAAATGCTATTTTAAATATTTTAAGGGGTCTAGTTTCTTAGATGGGGGTCATTTATAAGGGTATCTAACATGCAGGCCCTTCAAAGCCACGTCAAAAATGGACTGGTCCCTAAAAAAATCTATTTTACAAATGTCCTTGAAAATGTGAAAATTTACTACTAAATTTCTAAGCACCCTAATGTCATAAAAAAAGTCATTTCAAATAAAATATTTTGAGTGGAATAAATATCTGTCTTACACACAGAAATTTTTGAACTTTGAAAATGGCAAATTTTTAAAAAATTTTCAAGATATTTTGATATTTTTACAAATAAACAAGGATTGTATAGAACAAAATTTCTTATTAACTTAAAGTACAATGTGTCACAAGAAAACAGTCTCTGAATCTTGGATAGGTAAAAGTGGCAAAAAGTTATTATCACAAAAAGTGACATATGTCATATTTCAAAAATGTGGCTCTGTCAGAAAGGCCAAAACTGGCTGTGGTGGTAAGGGGTTAACAAAGTTTTTAATTAGCCCAATTCTGATGTGCAAATTGGGAAGAAAAATGTTCTTCAAATCAAACAATGGGTGATATGCAACATTCTTCTGCCCTGAAACCGAATTCCTGCGAGGTGACCAGTCCTTTGTCATGTAATGTAAAGCTCTTGCTCGGCTGTCCCACTCACAAAGAAAACAACAGTAATTGGTGTATCCAAGTTGCAGTCCAACAACCTTTAGATCATAGCATATATTCCAACAGGTTTCACATTTACAGTCTTGATCCAAGCAGTTCTGCTTGACTCTTTGATAAATTTAAATCTCTGACAAGATCGTTGAGCTCTGCCTGAGAAGTTAATTGAGGATCACTGGATTGGTTCATCTATCTCTACCTGCTCCTCTTCACCCTCCAGCATCCACATCTCTGGTGGTTTTGGAACACGAAGGCTGTCATCTTGTGGTAGTGGTCTCATTGCAGAGGCAAAGTTCGGGTACTCAATAAACTTCCTGGTCTTGGAAGAAAATCCTGAGACATTCATCTTGTACAAGTAACCATGAGTTATATAATCCTTCTGCTCCCTCCAAATCATTGGGAAAGCAAATGACATGGATGGACGTACACCCTTAAGCCAAGCATGCAGACTGCTAGCACAAGGTGCACAACATACTGTATATAAGGAGCCCATAATTTGTCCTGGTCTACAATTTTGCATCCAAAGTATGACTCACATGCCTTCTTTATGAGAGATGTCATACTCTATTTCTGTACTTTAAAACTGAACTTGCTATAGATGTAACAAAACGTATTACTACTATTGCGCATTGGTGCAACATTTCAGAAACTGTATACAATTAAATTCATAGCCTTTAAACTCAATAGTATTATTTTTTGTGTAATAATAACTGACACTGACATCAATTAGAATTACTGCTGCTGCTACTATACCCGAAGACATGCTTGGGCATGCCTGAGCGCACCCGATCATGCATCTTGATTTTTTTGTTGCAGTATATTAGCTAAATGAGCCTGTAGTATCAATTGCATTGGTTTTGGCAGTAAAATATGAAAATTTTAAATTCTGAAGATCATGAGCTATTGCTATGATATGTGACTATATGTGAAAAGCTGAAACTGAAAAATTCTAAACTTATATCACAGAATTAGCCGTTTCTCAAAAAACGTACGTGATGGGGAAAATGTTAAGTTATTTCTGTGATCAGCATCATAAACTCTATCTGGTACACAAGGAACTATGAAGGAAACAAAAACGTTGTAAACCAGTGTAATATATATCTGGATACTTGTACTGATAAGAGACATAAGACATGAATCTCTATATCACATCAATAAAACACATTAATCCTACCAAACCCATCCTATTACAAGTGTGACAGGTGCATATTAATATGTGAGAACCTGAGGCCCATATAAAACACACTTTGGTTCCGAGATGTGAACTTTTTGAAAAGCATGTCAAAGTTGTATTTCTTTACATTATTTACATTTTTTTTAATTACAATATTTATTTTATGTATCTTACATTTTGCTATAATAATTAACAAATTATAATTTTTTTTACTATCAGGCTACAAGTCTCTGGGGACCACACAATCTATATTTCTGCTGTCATCTGCTGTCATTAGTAATAACAGTGATCTCACGGCAACAGCCCATTAGATTATTGTTAATTATTATTAACAGCACAAGATTTACTAGCAACCATCAAAATGCTATGGAAACATAGTGCTCAATAACAGTCCTGTTTTCATGAATTCAAATGACAGAGAACTAATTAATTCAATTCCCTACCATAGTGCAGGATTGGACTATCAGCATGCAGGACTGTGTCATCGAAGATAGCACATGAATTAACGGACTTCTGGCAGAAGGACCATGCTATAAGACTGTAAATTTATGCAGGGGGGATGGAAGGCCTTAAAAGAGTTCTCCATGCATAGTTGATTTGCAATATATAGTCAACGATGAACTGCTAACAGATACATCCATGCCTACATAGGGGAAGCAATGTAGTGATGACTTACAAACCTAACTAAGGGCGCTTTCACACAGCGAAGTTTTGGTACAGTTTTAACTTCGCTCAAATTAAACTGCCTTTATTAACAGCAAGCTTCTTTAAGTTGTCTAAATTTTTCAGTAAGGTGTTTCAAGTAAGTAATAAATGACTGTGTTTGAAGTTTTGTGGATTACAAACACTTTAATTGATTACTCACTTTCCAAACAGCTTAGACAAGTGAAAGAAGCTTGTGGTAATAAAGGAAGTTTAATTGGAGCGCAGTTAAAACTGCACCAAAACTGCGCTGTGTGAAAGCAACGTAAATCATATCAAGTAGTCTTTGACCTAGCAGGAAAAGAAACTGAAAAGAATGAACCCTTTTTAAGAGCGGCTGTAGCCTTTTATAGTCGACCAGGACATATTAACATGTAGCCTCTAAACAAAAACGATATTGTAATTTCATTACATTTTAAGAATGCTTATGTATAAATGTGGTTATACAGAAAACATCCTAATTCTTTCTGAAGATACGAAGCAAATGAAAGGGAATCATTTCACAAAGCCCAGCGATGCCCAATTATAAGAGCTCATCTAAACATCCTTTCTTCAACATAGAAAGACACAAAAACATTTTCAATGCCACTTTATAAAGAAACTTGCAAGGAACAGTCTTGTTGAGATTTAACGACTTTAAGCTATCTAGTTAAATAGTTTACTTTCGTTTAATGAATTGCGTGTGTAATTTAAAATACTTTACAAAATGACACAGCATGTTATAACACATATAGTGTGAAAGGATCTAGTAGATTGCATTTAAAGGAACTATTCAACAAACGCAGGTGGTATTTCTGCCAATGTGAATGCTAAATAAATATGAAATGTATATGTTAAAGTTATGATAGACCTATAATTTAACATATCAAGTCTTCTTCATCTGGAAGACTGGTTGTTCAGTATCCATTGCTGGAAAATTCCTTTATTTTTTGTTGAATTCATTTAATAATTCATGCATTTATTTCAATGTAAAATACACACAGATATTTATAGGACAAAGTAAAATATTTCATTCATTTCTCAAAATGTTCTCAGTAAAGAGAAATAGGCATTTTATGGAGTCATGGGTTATGGTTAGGATGCAACATACCAATATGGATGGTGGGAATCCTCAGAGTAAAGAGACCAAGGCACATCTGGCATTCCCTCTGCGCATCATGCACCCATTCACCCTTCATACAGGGAACTGCAGCACAGCTACTATCAAGTAAAGCCATGAGACAGACCACAATTCTACAAGGAAAATCTAATTTTCACTAGAGTGATGGTTCTTACATTATTAGGACTGGTGCTGGTCACCCTATCAAACAGAAAGCAATTGTATATGCCATCAATTGTTATGATAAAAAAAAGAAAACTTTAATTAGCTGATGTTTGTTAGCATGTCAGCATAGACATTCTGTAAATTAAGACATTGTCCAAATATGTTGATCTGTTTATTTTACGTTGTTGAGAAAATAAAAGCGGTTTCATCAGTTCTGAGTGCACACAGGTTTCTTTAGGTTACTGATCTGCTCTGCCCTGGTCTACTCTGCTTTTTGTCTTTTATCCAAAAGCAGGGATAATGTCACCACACAAGTCAGAACACAGAACTGCCAGTAGCTTGAGGGCTTGAATTTTATCTGATCAAAGAAACAAATGAGATTAATTACTTTTGTTTATTTTGAGCTCTGAAGCTTCTTTGGACTTTACATAAACATCTGATGCTCTCATGGTAGAGTAATTAGCAGATCTTTGAATACGGAGCCAATATGCTGATCACTGTCATAGAACTCAACACAGCCTGACCAGAAAGAGACAGGATGCATGAATAAAAGCTGATTTTGGCTCTCTGAAACAGCATGGTAAGACAACCCCTTTAACACCATAAACTAAAGAGATCTGGCTGTGACTCTGTGCACTTCCCTTTATTAAGCATATGAACCTTTATATGATGTAGTTTGTACATACGCACAATATAGATAAATATATTTTGTCCAACCTGGCAGTGCCACATAAAAATTTAGGGCCAAATGTATGAAAACTGTCTAGGTCTACAACTCACTTTGTTGCCCATAGCCACCAATCAGAGTGCCCCTTTAATTTTTCCAGGGCACTATATGAAATGAAAGGGGCACGTTGATTGGTTGCTATGGGCAACAAAGGGAGTTTTTTTAATAGACAGTTTTCATACATGTTGCCCATAGAATATATGAGAAGTTGATTGCATCAGAAATTAAATACAAACTGTTTTATATTAAAATAGTAACTACAATAGATAAAACAAACTATATATATTCATACATATTTCTGTAAAATAAAAGACTTTGGGTGACATGTATGAATGTTGGAGCAGACAAGCCATTTCTCAATAGCTTTAAGGCAGTGTAGAATGCGCCCAAATGTATGAACCTGTTCTTCTGCAGTTCATACATACTGGTATATTGTAGTTCCAATATGACAAGCCTAACTGAGGCACCACCTTTAACCCCTTCCCGACATTAGACGTACCCATACGTCCTAGCGGGAGGTGCGTTCCTGCAAATGGACTTATGGGTGCGTCCTGGAGATCGTGCAGGATTATAAACAGAAAAATAAAAAAAATTAGGGCTCTCAGACTATGGTGATGCAAAAACGTGATTTTCATTTTTAATGAAAGTGTTTTTATTTTGTAAAAGCAGTAAAACATTAAAAAAATATACAAATGGGGTATCTCTGTAATCGTACCGTCCTGCTAAGTAAAGCTAAGATGTCATTTATACCGCACGATGATCGCTGTAAAAATCAAAAACACTACCAGGATTGCTGTATTTTATTCAAAACGCCTCACAAAAACCTTAATAAAAAGTGATCAAAGCATCATATGCACCCCATAATAGTACCAATAAAAACATCAACTCATCTCTCAAAAAATCAAGCCCACAACTAGCTCCGTATACAGAAGAATAAAAAAAGTTATGTCTGTCAGAATTGGACAACATAAAAACGAAATTTTTTATAGACATAGTTCTATTGTGTAAAAGTAATAAAACATAAAAAGCTTTAGAAAATTTATGTCATTGTAATTACACCGACCCTCATAGTAAAGTCACCTTTTATTATCCGCCCGGAAATCTGTAAATTGAACCCCAAAAAAAAACAGTGGGGGATGCTTTTCCTTTCTTTTCCGGGCACAATGCAAAAAAAAAAAACTGTGGAAACACCTTTGTACCCAAAATGAAAAAATACCCCCAAGAGATCCTGGGGGTGTTTTTACAAAAGATTTTGGATGACTTATGGAAGGTTTCATCTGTTTCGGTACTTTGGGGGCTTTGCAAATGCGACATAGCGCCCACTAGGAGAACTGTACAGAGCAGAAATTGCTTTTATGGTCCATGGCGAGTCAATACCTGCCAGCAAGCCCAAATGCATTGAGGGCATGGTGACATCACAGACAGCCTGGGAAGTGTTTATTGCACTCCCGGGCTGTGTGGTAGGAGCCGCTGTGCCGTGCAGTTGCTCTTCGAGAGTAGACAGAGGAAGCACCCTTCTTCTGCCTGTAGCTTAGCTCCGGCGATCTTAATAGATCGCTGGAGCTAAGGGTTTAATCACCTGCGGCCAAAGCCCATTCCGCCCGTTGGTAATGCGGCATGAGGCCAGCGGTAATATATTGCTGGTCGAATGTTGCGGTTGTGCGGGGCTCGATTGTGAGCCAGCACGATCTTCAGGACGTACCCATACGTCCATTTGCGGGAACACCCCCCTGCTAGGACGTATGGATACGTTATATGTCGGGAAGGGTCATAACGTGGTCTGGCTGTCCTTACTTTTATGCACCTAGGTTTGGCATCAAAGAATCATAAATGTGTCTAATTATATGAATGTGGTGTGACACCTCTCAGAACACGCATTAAAAAGTGTTTCGCCGGTGCTTATCGCGCTAAAGTTTGGAGTGTGACTGTATAGATGTTCATACATCTATAGAACAGGTCTACGAAAGCTTTTTGGTGCTAGATAACTGGTGCAGCCCCGTTCATACATGTCACCCTTTGTCTATACTATCCAGTTTTATGCCTAGTTCATTTGCAAGTTATTATACTAGTTATATATAGGAATTCAATCGATTTTATTTTCATTCACAATTTTATGTAGAGTTATTTATATTTTTGAGATAATTGACATAGTTTTACTTGACTCTTAGAAAGAAGACTCTATAGTTTAACCTTAAAGAATTCTCAGTACCAAAATAAAGAGCTGGATTTTTTCAATTGTGTTATAAGCAAAAAGAAAACACTTGAATAGCAGGTTATAGTTTATGTTATCTGGTAAAAAAAAAATACCTTTACAGATTATATTTATATTCAGGTTTGTGAGAATGTTACTTAAGCACATCCTCTGGGATGTCAGTCAAGACTAGTTTGGTGGAATTACGGCAGGGAAATCATGATTTTTATTTAAAGTGTCTCCCCCTCCTCAATTTTACACAGCTCATTAGTACATAACAAAAACAAGGAATAAAGTTTTTCTTTTTTATGATAACCATGCAACGTCCCAAAAAAAAAGAAAATACAGCAGCATGGAATTCAAATACTGTTGCAGGTTTGAGGAGCAAAGTACTTGTGTCTGGTTCCCTCACCAAATGTTGCTATTGAGCTCTTGCTTAAAAAAATATTTTTATTGAGATATTTCCAGCTATACCACGGGACTGTGGCCTTATCACAACCAGTTGTCTACAGGAAAGCAATATTTATCTTAGAAAATTACAAATAAACCATAAACCATTAGGAATAAGAAACTCTAGAACCTGCCAAGACACAAAATTGGCTTGCTGACACAACAAGGCATTTCACAATGACCAATTTAGTCAATTTAATATCAATCCTAGAAGATCAATTTCAAAAGTGAAGCGGCTACCAAACTGTATTTGATAATGTATTAAAAATAAATTACATCATTAAGTAGTCTCCAGTTCTTTCACACCATTTGGACATTCATGACTACTAAATTAAAGCCAAACTAATTTTCTTATTGTACTTTACTGCAGCCTTGTTTATTCAACCACAACAAGCATGAAATGAAAGGAATCTCCTCGCAAATCCGCTAACATATTTTATGCTAGCACTTCTCAATTCAATACAGTTTTCAACAAATGTTATTAGAAACAACATTTCTGATTTATTTAATCTGCAATAAGCTCTGCTGAATACATAGTTTTATTATCCTTTTGTGTTCAAAGCAGTACTTTAGTGGTATTAAAATGCTACAAGTTTGAAAGGATGAATAATTAGAATTATAATCTTTAGGAGGGATTATGCTTTATACCTATAGACCCACAATAATTTCTGTATTATCCTGAACAAATTTTAACATCTCTTTTGTTTTGAAGAGAGAGACACATGTTTGCAAGAACATGCTGAAGGAATAAAGACTCACTGAGCCATTTATTGTTATGTAGCAGAATAGTATTATTCCAGGTTACAATCTTGTCTGTGCTAGGACAAGCATCAGATAAGCTTGGCTTCATTGTAACATTCTAATATCACTAAAGCTAGGTTTATCTTAAACAGTGCCATGTGTTGTATTATCTGTCATTTACTATCACTATCTAAAAGTTATATAGCATAAACTTAGACCATCTAAAAATGCACCCGATGTATCACAGTGGTTCATTCTGATTAATAAATTGGTGCAGCTTTAGATTTGTCTAACTTTTAGATTTTTTTTTTTTTTTTTTGCTTACTTAGTAAAACAGAATTATGGCATATTTTTGGCACAGATTAAGATGCAGCATGTTTCTTTGTGGCCATGCCCACTTTCTCATTAAGCCATGTTGTGTTTTTTACTAATCTATATCCTCAGGTTGAGCAGTGAGCAAAAAGTGGCCCATATTAAGCCCATAATAAATGTGTGTACGACATGCTTGATAAAAAATGCACCAGTTTTCTGGTGCAACCACTTTAGTAAATGAGGGTGATAGTATGTACTGTGTATGGGACTTGAAAGCAGATGGATGGTGTATACAATGCCGTTAACAAAAGTTGCAGCAGTAAAAAGTTTTCAATGTTCATTGCAGTATCAAAATTGGACCTCTGCTAAGTGGAACAGGGTTGTCTTCTCCAATTAGTTGTGTTTTCTGTTCTGCTGAATGGATGAACATTGGAATGTCAGGGGAGAAGCATTAGAAAGCAAACAGCCTGTAACCGTTGGTGGGAGAAAAAAAGCTGGTGATGGTGATGGCAGCGTTATTATCTGGGCCCACTCACTCAAATCAAAGACACTGTTAACTAATTTGGGTATGAATCCATCCTTGCTGATCACGTACACTGAAATGTGCTGATTGTCTTCCTTGGAGCTGATGGGACCTTCCAACAAGACAAAGCAGTATGTCACATGGCTATAAATGTTTCACATTGGTTAGATGACCATGAGCAAGACTTACAAGGCCCCCTAATTTCCCAGACTTGAATCCCATTGAGCAACCGTAGGACCACCTTAATTGTCGAGTTCCCTCTATAGATACTTCCAAATGCCCCCTCCAGGAGGTGAAAGATGCACTACCCTCTGCATGGCTTCATATACCTGTGACAACCTACCAAGACTAGAGATGGGCGAATCGATTCTAACGAAGTGGAATTCGCTTAGAATTTCAGGAAAACTTCGGTTCTACACGAAGCCGAAGTTTAGAGTGATTCGCGGGAACTAAGCTTCTTTTTTATTGGCAAAATGGCCGTGAGCACATGGCGTTACATGGGGCAGAGAACTCTGGGAGGAAGAAAGAAACACCATCAATGACATATGCAGACATGAAGCCAATCAGCGACCGGCGGGCTTCTGTGACGTCACGGCCCTAAAAATACGGATGCCATCTTAAATCCTCACACTTCTCACTGTCTGCCCTGGCATAAGCATCTAGCTGCTGCTGCAGCACTATAATGAACAAATTATAAAACAAACTCGTTTTATCAGCGCCTGGTGGGGACACTCCCTCACCAGTGTGTGTCCTTTGCACACTTGTTACACAGGCAGCGTTATTATCTAATTGCTGCTACAGTATGTTGCCCTCATTATAAAACAAACTCGTTTTATCAGCGACTGGGGGGAAAACCATAATAAGTGTGTGTCATTTGCACACTGTTATTTAATAGCATTATTTTTTTTTTTTGTAGTTTGGGGGGGTTTCCCCATAAAGCCCAGGGGGGGTGTATGTCCCACATATGCCTAATTACTTTGGTTGTTCTGTAGTGTATTTAATCCCCACAGTGATGAGCGTTGCGTCAATATCGTCTGGATCGAAGTCGATTTTGTAATTATCATGCCGAACCCGATAGTCGAAAAATAGATTACCCCCGAGACCTTTAAAAGTATGGGGGGGGAACAACACCTTATTCTTACACCCAACGGGGTGGAGAAGGCAATTAAAACATCCCAAAAGTAAAATGGATACGTGCTACTCTTGCAAAACAATTAGGCAACAAGAGTCACAAAAAAAAACTCACAGACTATTCCCTATCCTGTCTTGTACCACGCATGACCCCAAATTAAAAGGGGCCAAAGGCGTATTAATTGAAACCACATTTTATTAAATGGAAATTGACTTCCCTGTCCCGGGAAAAGCGCATGCCCCTTTAAAACCGTCTGCCCCACAGAAAAAAATTTCCGGAAAAAGGCCCAAAGGGACCAGATTATAGCTGCATCTAATGCCCGGGACCCCAAAACCCTTGACAATGTAAAAAAATGTTAAAGATTTAAAAGTTAAAGATTAAAGTAAAGTGAGTAAATGGAATACGTTTTTTTTCATAAAACCCTTGGGTGTTTTTAAAAGTCTTCCTCACCGAAAAACCGAAAAATGCCCTTTTTGGAACTGGAATAAAAATTGCATTTAAAAATTTACATTTTAAAAAAATTTTCAAGAGGACCTTTTCATTTGGAAGACAAAATGTGAAAAACCCGGAAAACTAATAGGTCCCTTGGCAATTTGGCCCAACATCTCAGAGATCCATGCCTGTTTCATTTTATGAAAGTCAAACGTAAATTATCTGGGGAAAAAAAAGGATGTTTGTTGTAATGATCCTCCACTGTGCTAAAGGTCCGCTCAATATGACGCTGGCTGCGGGGCAGGACAACACCCCTAAGGCTGGCGAGCGAGCTCGGGGCCATTCACCATTTGGGATACCAAAATCGTTTTGGGTCCGGAACACAACAAAAAAATCAGTTTTGAGCCAGATAGTCGTGGACCATGATCTTAACCCCGGTCTGGGGGTGTTGATTGTCCCCTCTTTACATGCTTGGTGAGGTGGTAAAAAAAAAGTTTCCCAGGGGTAACCATTGGCTTCTTTCACAAGCCTCTGCTGCCACTACATCTATTTGGCACTCTACTGCTATCACTTTCTGACATTGTTCCACCGTGACATTTAAAGAACGTGAAAGCAGACTCAACAGTGTCCCCCTTTGATCAATAGCACGGTCCCCTTTTCCTGCATTTTACTCTCTTTTTGGGTGGGGGGAAAGGGGAAAGGCTGGTTTTGCTTTGTACCGGGGATCAAGGAGGGTGGCCACCCGTAACGTTGTTCAGTTTGATGGCCTTTAAAGCGGGATCATGTTTGGGGGAAAGGGGGCACCAAAAACTCAGTGGAGTGGAGCCCTTTATTTCCATTCTCTGGGTCGAGGGGGATAGAAAACTCATCTTCCTCCCCCGCCTCAAATTCGTGCCAACCCTTTTCCAGGCAGGGACTCGGTAAACGGGACCAGGATACCCCATCATCCCCCTCCTACGCTTCCTCCGGCACAGCTTCAACACAGCCCCGACTTTTCCCCGTGATGCACCCCGAAGCTGAGGCGCCACCCTTTCACTGCCCTGGACCCGAACCCCTGCCTAATGAAAACCCAAAAAAATTTTGAAAAAATGTCGGGCCCTTTTGAAATTTGCGGAGGAAAGGGTCCCCCTCCCCGCTGGGGGGACCCCGTGTTTCAGAGTGTCCAACGATCGTTCCAGAACTAAGTCACCCCAATGGTCATCGAAAGGGCATCGCACTGACCATTTTGGTGGCTTCTTCAAAACTGCAAATGGTGCAGAGTCTTTTACCCGTCTCCACTTCTGGGTCAACACCCCCAGGGGCCGCCCGCTGCTTGTCAGGCCATGTGTCACTCGTATTGGGAAAAGCCGCGCTGCTGCCACAATCGCTGAAGCATTGGAGGGTGGAATTCCAGCGTGTTGCCACGTCAACAATGAGACGGTTGACGGGGAGGCCCAGCGACGCGCAATGACCAGGCGGGACGAAGCAGGGTTTCGAACGGTGGAAGTGTGAGCTCAGACCTCGAGCCTTCCTCTGCAGGCGTCCGCCCAGGTTACGCTTTTGTAATTTCTGACGTAAAGGGTTCATGAATGTGCCAGGAAAAAGGATGTGCTCCAGCCATCGATCTTAGGGGCACCCAATTTCACCGTTATCGCCACCCCCTTGCCTGGCACAAGGTTTTTGCACCCAGCAGCTCTCAGTCTCTTGCGGGAAACCTCCCGCTCCTGACCCGTGGTGGACGGTCCAAGACAGTTAATTTCAACCGGCCTGGTTTTTCTGTGCCGTATTCCACCAGAGGGACTTTTGGGAAAAAACCCTGCACCTCCCCGTGGTTTTTAAGAGCATGCGCTGAGCCGAGAGCCCCCACACCAGAGACATCCACCCAGCTCCCCCAGTGAGCTTTCACAGAGATATAGCGGCCTTGGCCGTGCTTACTAGTCCATGTGTCGGTGGTCAGATGGACTTTTCCAGACACAGATGCAGACAACGCACTTGAAATTTTAGATGACACGTGGCTGGCCAGGGCAGGGACGGCTTTTCTGGAATAGAAATGCCTGCTCAGCATCTGGAATTGGGGGCAGGCAAGGGCCATGAGGTGGCGGAACCCATCTGTGTCCACCAGACAGAAAGGCAACATTTCCAAGGCCAAAAGCCTGGCAATGCCGACATTCAGGCTTTTGGCTTTGGGATGGTTTGGGTTAAAGTGCTTCTTCTGCTACCAGACCTGGTAGACAGAAGGCTGGGTGCTAGACTGGCCACTGTACGGCGTTCAGGTAATCAAACTGTTGGAAGGAGAAGAGGTAGGATGGGTCTCTGGTGGTGCTGGTGGTACTCGGGCAATGGTGGAGGCTGAAGCGGAGGCTTATCCTTGATCATGACTCTGAGAGACATGGGCAGCTGAGGAACGCTTGGTAGTGGCGGAGCAGGAGGAGGCGGAGACAGAGGGTGTGACAGTGGTTGGAAGCCTGGCATCGGTGTGGCCTTTTTTGGCCAAGTGGTCCTGTCAAGTTGGTAATTTAAGGAAAAAAACATCAAAAGTCTGTTTCATCATTACATTCTTATTAAGCTCATCAGATAGTTTGTTAAACTGCTTTTACTGCTATACATCCTTATCGAAGTATCAGATCTCTCACACAGCTTTCCGTGAGACAGATGCGGTGAGAGATCCTCCAGACAGATGATACAGAGCGTTTGGGAATGTGTCATATCAGCTAATGCTTCATACGTACATGCAAATTATAACTTGTCTCTTAGCAACCACCAATTACCATTATGCTGCCTGCAGCAATAATAATAATATAATTCGGAGGAGACATTTAATTGGATAAGGAGTGGAACAAAGATAGTTTCCACATCTGATTTTATCATCTTGACAGTGGTGCCGTGCTCTCAAATGCCCGGGGACCATCCGGAGGGGGGCTGACGCCTTACCATCGACTGCACGGTCCCGGAGTGCCCGAATCACTGGGGGCCTGATCAACCCCACAGATACAGGTAAGTTCACTGATTTTTAAAAAAAATCCGTGACTAATCTGTTTTTCGGACATTCTAGTGAAAATCTTTTGGTGGTTGTCGCCTCCCTTAGGAGTCCTGTGTAAGCGTTCAGGTGTGCCTCCAGGGGGTTCTATGGTTCATGTATGCGTATCATATGCGTATACCTTTAAACGCTACCAATTAATGCCTCTGCTTGTTGCTCTGTAAAGTATACGTGACTGGATAGTGTATTTTCCTTTCGGTATCATATTTCAGTGTAGGTCAGGAGCTGGGCTCCTGATGGAAAAAGAGAAATCAGGGATACAGTCCCTAAGAAGCGACCCGGTAGAAGGAAACCGAAGCCTGTCATAAGTAATATGCAGTTATATACAGATACAGTTATAGACAGATGATCTGAATTCCTGAAGAGAACTGGCCAATTGCCAAAGCCTGTTATAGTTATAAACAGACGATCTGAAGAGAAATGGTTAAAGAGTAGCCATAAGCCTGTTATAGACAGAAGATCTAGGTTTCTGATAAGCCTGTTATAGACAGAAGATCTGCCTTTTTGATTAGCCTGTTATACAGATGGTATAGACAGATGATATTTCAGATTACCTGCTGATGAGCAGAAGACATTGATTAGTGTTAGGTATGTTCGGGACTTAATCTCAACATACACGTGTGTTAATTTGTTCTGTTTTACTTAGGTAAAAAACTGCATTCAGGGTTAATTTTATATTCAAGCTACATCACTTGTTATCTTTCACACTGAAATTCTGGCAGAGTGTATAACCTTGGCTTCGATTCAAAGCATCTATTAAGGGGGGTTGTAGCTGGTAGCTGCTGCACATTTTCTCCCCTCGGCTGTATGGCGTACTGAAAAATTATAGCGCTCGGTCTAAAAGGTGCAGTCGAGTAGTTTGATCGAAGGGAAAAATAGTAAAATATATATATGAGAATTGAGAGAAAAAGTTAATGATACGCTCTGTGTAACGAGCATAAATCACAGAGATTACACGCTAGTATGTGGGAGATAAGCACTGAAAGAAAATAACGATGTCTTGGCAGAGCATAATTACATTGAAACTGAATGTAAAAAATAAGAAGGATTTGAGGAATGCATATGTATAAAGAGTGAGCTGCCGCCATTCCAAGATGGCGACTTTCAATGTTGGTGGACTGACGTCATCAAATTCCATTAACACTGAAAGTTGCGTAGATTGTGGGAGGGAACGTACAACACTGATCACACCTTGTATTACCTCAACTCCTGCCCCTCCCGGTATTCTTCCCTCAGCTCCCGTGCCAGAACCTCCCATTATTTTCTGTAGCCATTTTTATGAAGTCCAAACATTCTCTGTATCCGGAAAGGCAAAACCAAACCCCGCCCTTTCCACTTCCACCTGTGGCCATATTTGTAGTCCTAAGCAATCCAAAGAACCCGGAAGTTCCGGGTTGAAGTTGAACAGCGGCCATCTTGCTACCCCTAACATTCCGACTCCCACCTCTCCTCCGTGCAATTCACTTGTTACTACTAATGTAAACATTGATATGCAACTGTCGAGTGATAACGTTCTTGCCAGCACACCTGCAACATCACAACCAGCCCCGCAACCACTATACCCTTTGCTCACAGCATCTGGGACATTCTATGTACCCTCCTCATCTATAGCCCCTATTTTGACTTTCAGTGATAACGGAGAGGAAGACGGGGAGGAGGACAAGTTGCCATTAGCTACAGGATGCCAGGACCCACATCTGCAATCCAAATTAAAGGACTCCAATATTTTTCCTATTGCTCACAGCACACAGACTGCTGCTCTAGGAGAGATTAAACTGTGATTACATTATCCATGCTGTTGGACCCGTATATATTAATTAGAGATGGAAGAATTGATTTTAACGAATTGGATTCGTTGAGAATTTCAGGAAAGCTTCGGTTCGGAAAGAAGTCGAACTTCGGGGTACTTCGCGTGAACGAAGTGTGCCTTTGATTGATAAAATGGCTGCGAGCACATGGCGTTACATGGGGCAAAGAACTCTGGGAGGAAGAAGGGCATAGCCTGCATGACATGTGCAGAGATGAAATCAATCAGAGACTGGCGGGATTCTGTGACGTCACTGCACTATATAAGTCCGGGCGCGACGCTTGGAGCTCATACCGCTCTCACTGGAGTGAGTAGGGAAGGTGCTGCCACGGCTGCTTATGATTAGTGATGAGCGATTACGTTGACTATCGTCATCGGGTCGATAGTCGATATCGGCAATTATCAATAAGATATCCGATAGTCGATAATAGATTATCGCCGATGACCATTAAAGTCTATGGGAGAGGAACAACACCTTCATTCTTACACCCAAACAGGGATGGAGAAGCTGGAATTAACATCCACAACAGCAAACTGTATATGTGCTACATCTTAGGCAAGACAATTAGGTTATAAAAGCCACAGAAAAAAAATCACAGACCATTCACTATCCCTGTCTTGCACCACAGCATGAGCCTTAAAGCTGCATGACCCACAAATTAAAAAGTGCCAAAAAGGGAGTATGATTTGAACCATCTTTTACTTGAACTGG
>JAODAL010056732.1:0-23105 GCA_025379985.1 Phyllomedusa bahiana | reverse complement strand
TTCAGCCCTGGATGTCCTGGCCACCCAATGTCACTGAGAAACCTGAGCTGTGGAGTCACCGCAGAAATCGGAGAAAGGAGGGAATGAAGAAAAAGAATGTAGTTGGTCAGGATTATAACCACTCAGAGACACAGCTAAGTAACCTGGCAATGTATGTGACAGTAATTTGGTAGTCTCTCAATCCAAATTTAAATATACATAGAGACATACAAATTGTGTAAAAAGATCAAACTGAACTTTAGGATGAGTTCACAAGGCGTTTAATTACAGGTAATCATACCGTATATTACCGTATTTGCGGGCCGTACTTCAGGTGTATTGCAATTATGCAGTGCTGTTTCAGCTGTATCTATGGAATTAAAGGAATGTTATCACCATGCTGTTTTACAGAGCCATAGGCAGCTTCAAGTTCACACTTCCTAGTTAAGCTGTGGGTGCTTCTATGGCAATAATTGACATATTATCTCTGCTATTCCAAGAAATTCCTGAAATTAGTGCAGGAAGGATACAGAGCTTGAAAGTGCAATTATGCATAGAGGTACAACCCACATATACTATAATTGATAGCCCTCATTGAGAGCTATGATTATCTTCTCTTTTCTCTGACACATAATGAAGTGGAAAGTTAAAGTCAATTGGAGCTGGCACAGACATTTAAGAAGTACACACTGGCCAGCACATACTTCTAAAACACCAGTCGTATAGTGGAACGCACAGGTATGCACCGCTATAGGCCGTGTGAACTCGCCCTTTGCCCCAAATTAATACTGCTGCAGCCAGATCCAATCTTCTGCCGTTACTAGTCCCTTGAACAAAACTTCTTGCCAATCCTTGTCTTGGTCAACCACAGCATACGGACTACAGAGACCTATGCATGCCATTGGGCAACACATTTGAGAACCTACGATAAAAACTGAGAAAACAGGAAGGAAAGGCTAAGAGACCTCAGAGCATAATAAAAGATGGGGACTCTGTAATATCATGGGGGGCCCGCAGTCTATTCTGCCCTTTTTCATTATTTCTGCCCTTAGCTAATATGGGTTTTTTCTGAGGGATAGCCTGGGCTCCCTCTTCTCCAGCCTTAAAACATTGCTCACCATCCTTGGATAGAACCTGTCTATGATCTCATAATGTTCACTTCTCTGACTCCAAGGGAGTTGTATATTTTTCAGGAATACCTGGTTCTAGCTAATGGTATCAGTGTCTGGATATACCTAATGTTTGAGAATTATACATTTATGTTTATACAAATCTTTGGACCTGAGGAAGCACAAGATAGCGTAAAATGCATAGTCCTTTTTTCAGATTAATGTTTCAATAAACCTATAATTCTTTATTAGATATCAGTCTAGAGCAATTTTCCTATGCCTCAACTATACTGTTCGTATAAACAGTTGTTATAATCTATAATGTAATACCCCTCTTCTCACTTGCAACGGAATGAAGGACGAGAAGTGTCAGCTAAAGACTGATTACTATTCTACCAGAGTTGGGAGATTTGCACCTCCGTAACTTATAACAACAAAATCTGGTTGTTGCTATTGTCCTAACAACCTACACTAGGAGCGTCCGTGCCTTTTCCTTCTTCTTTTTCATATTAAGTAGGTTTGGGAATGATTGATGCACTCCAATTCTTGGAAGTCCAGTAGCTTATGCATGTCTCAAAGACGGATAAGAAAATACGCACACGGTTTAAATCATAAATCAGTGTGGACTTGACTAAGGCTAACGCCGAAACGCGTCGTGTGTTGTTTCTACCTGGTTGATGACTATGTAAGAAATTAGCTTCTTTTTTCTTCCTAGATTTTTAACATGTACTAATACAGACTTTTGTATTTTTATACTATTTTTTCTAAGATTTCAAGTTCTTCCCTAAAGGATGCTGGACCTTTAATGTTTTTTTCATCTCATCAGTTTTATGGAGTTGTTCTGCTCCTATCTGTGTCATCCTTGGAAGTGGACTTAAACAAATCTTGGGGTGAGCCCGGTTGCATGGATGTTTCCTTGCGAATACTTTTGTGACTAGTCATTGAGTTAGTTTAAGGACAAACACAACATTGGTTCAACCTTACAAGCAGCTTTTGTTAGATTGCAGGAATACCTCAGCTAATGAATTTAATTTCTATCACCTGTAGGATGTTCTATAATAAGACATTGGTTAACAAGGGATCTATATACTGTTCTTGCACAGGGGCCCTCAGATATCTGTCTCCACCACTGGTTAGGATCAGGGCCGGGACAAGGCATTTTGGTGCCCTAGGCGAGTACAGCCAACGGCGCCCCCCCCCTGCTCCCCAAAAAATTGCCCTCCCATCACTAATTCCCTATCGCCCCTGCGCAAGGTCCTCGTCCACTAATCATTTCTGCACATTTCACATAGATCCTGCCCACATCTCCTCTGCAGTCACTGATATAATGAAAAATCAGCGTGACAAATTTGCTTTTCAAAATCGCTTACCCTCCATATGACAGTGTAATTTACCTAAATAATAGTCACATAAAATAATCCCTATACATGGAGCAAATCTACCAGGACAAATGATTGTTACTAAAAAATACTCCTACAAACAAGACCCTAAAAACTATTACTACTTAATGATCAAATAATCCTGTCAGACCCTGACCGAAGGCGACCCCCACATGTGACATCAGCTGTACACAGGCTCTACAGACATATATTACCCCATACAGGGACCATATAGTGGTAGATACTAGTTGTATGTAGACGCTCTGCAAAAATATAAGTGATTACACTGCAGTTACATTTAGTGACTCACAGGAGACGTCTTTTCTGATCAGCGTCAGTTCACTTTCCATTTCTTCTCCATCCGGTTCACACCCTTCATGCTGATTGCTCCCGGTCAATACTCGTCCCTGCAATTTGGAAATAAAATATCTTAGAATCGTCACATTTCCAGTACTCCTTAATTATAGGTATATTACGTCCCATCAATTAGGACAGGTATATACGTCCCCTCAGATGGGAAGCTATATAGGTCCCCATCAGTTAGGCAGGTATACAGATATGCCCTCTCAGTCAGGCATATATATATATATGTCTCCTCAGGCAGGTATATATTGTCCCCTTAGACAGGCAGGTATATAAATATAGGGGCACTCAGGCAGGTATATAGAGATAGGGACTCAGCCAGGTGTATATAGGGGATCTGCAAGTGTATATAAGGGCACAACAGGCAGGCATATAGAGATAGAGGGACTCAGGCTGGCATATAGATATAGGGCCTCATGCAGGTATTTATAGGGGCTCAGGCCAGACATATAGATATAGGGGCTCGGAGGTGTATATAGGGGCCTCAGGAGGATTTAGATAATTGGGGCTAGGCAGGAATATAGATAAAGGGGCTCAGGCAGGGGTTATAGGGGCCTCAGGTAGGCATATAGTATAGGGGGCTCAGGCAAGCATATAGATATAGGGGCTCAGGCAGGCATATGGGTATTATAGGGGCTCAGGCAGGGGTATATATCGACTCAGGCTGGGGTATATAGGGGCTCAGGCAGGCTTATGGGTTTATAGGGGCTCAGGCAGGCATATGGTATATTGGGGCTCACGGCATGGGTATATAGGCTTCAGGCAGGCAGGGGTATTTAGGGGCTCAGGCAGGCAGGGGTATATAGGGGATCAGGCAGGCAGGGGAATATAGGGGGCTCAGGGCAGGCATATGGGATATATGGGCTCAGCAGGGTATATAGTGGCTCGGGCAGGCAGGGGTATATAGGGCTCAGGGCAGGGCAGGGAGTATATAGGGGCTCAGGCAGGGGGTAATATATGGGCTCAGGGCAGGGGTATATAGGGGTCTCAGGCAGGCACTATAGATATAGCGGACTCTCAAGTAAAAATAACAAATTAATACTTACCTTACCTGCTTCCCGGCCCGCGCTCTCTTCTTTAACAGCCCGCACGCCTGTGGACGCGATGTACAGCCCGGAGGACAGGCAGCGTCCGATGGACATCCACTTCATCGCGACGCTGCCCAGCTCGAGGCGCACGGGCCGCGGCGGGTCCTCAGCGCTATGAGGAACTGGCGGTCCCACACTGTGTCGGCCATGCGGCTTACCGGTGGTTCCAGCGACCTCCGGTGAGTGGATCAGACACTGTCTGCTTGCAAAGGCCGCAGCTGCAATGTGGTCCTGCGGAGCACATACAAGGAACAGCTGGCACTTCAGGGCCCACGCAGCGGCCTGGTGACCGGAGGTTCGGGGCCCCTGGCATGCGCCCTTCGGGGACAGGCAGGAGGTTTGGCGCCCTTGGTGATCGCCTACCTCTGCCTACCCGTCGTCCCGGCCCTGGTTAGGATGCAGCATCTAAAATATCTGATAGACACATTATTATGAACACCAGCTACTATCCTAAGTAACCGCCATGTGCAGCATGTACAGCAGCTAGATGGGCTGGGAGTGACTCAGTTAGGTGCTGGTAGATTGTCATAGGTATCTGGCGCCAAGCTGAGTGCAGTGTATCCCACAGCTGCAGTGGATCAATAGAGTGAACATGACGATCGAGGTGTTCCCAAAGATGCTCAATTGGGCTCAAGTCTGAGGAATTAGGGGACCAGGATAGTACCTGGAAATCTTGGTCATGGTCTTCCAACCAGTAGTGGACATTTCTAGCTGTGTGACATATCAAGTTCTCTTGCTGTAACATTCATTCCGCCCAAGAGAAGAAAATCAGCATGTATGGGTGTATGTGATGTGGCTAGATGGATTCATATCTAAATCAGTGCCTCTCACATGGATGAGGGGGTGCAGAAAAATCCAGGAAAACATTGCTCCAATTATAAGTAGGTAACAGCTATTAGTTACAGCCAGGCCCTGCTGCCAGCAGTCGTGATCAGAGATATATTTGATCCCAGCATTTGAACCTATTGGATGCCATGGCTGTGGCAGCGTCATCTATGGAATTAAAGGAATGTTATTACCATGCTGTTTTACAGAGCCATAGGCAGCTTCAGGTTTATACTTCCTAGTTTTATGCGCAGGTGGCAGGAAATCAGTGCAGGATGTTTGTAAAAACAGCACTGCAGAAAGATACAGAGCTCTAAAGGGTAAAATCTTGTCAGTAAGTCATGTAAGCAAGCACAGCAGAGAATCTTCAAAGGATATTAAAATCTTTAAAAATAACAAAATGCAATATAAGCAGAGAAGTTATTTACAACATTATACTTCAGGTCAAGAAATAATTTGGAATCTTGTGAGGCGTGACAAGAGGATCATTAACCCCTTACCGACATTGGACGTATGAGTAGGTCATTGTGCCGGTAATGGGCTTTGTAACATAGCCGTTCGATGTTAGTTGCTAATTGCCGCCATCCCACGCTGTTTAGCCCCTTAGATGGCGCGTCAAAGATGGCCATGACGTCTAAGCTTAATGAGAAACAGTGCCTTTTTTTTAAGTGTAAAAAAAAAAAGTATTAAGGGTGGCATGTATGAAATTTGGCGTATTAACGCCAAATTCCATGCGCATAATAATAACCTAGAATGCGCCTGATTTATGAACCTGCTCAAGCGCATTTTAGTGCTTGTACGACATTTGAAATTCAGGTAAACCACTTTTAAAGTGGTTTACCAGTTCCAGCAGTAATGCAACTAGAATTGCCGTAGCGAAGCTATAAATCTATAGCTTCGTACGGTTCTAGTGCGCCCCTCCTCCTGCACGCCCGCCGAAATCAGGCGCATTACAAAGTGTTGCGGGCGCTCTGTAATGCGCCTGATGATGGCATGCGGGTTATTTAAAAATGTAGTGAACAAGGCTGCGCCTGATATCGGGCTGAAAAAACGCAGATATCTGGCACAGCCCCTTTCATACATGCCGCTCTAAAAGTTCAAATCACCCCCCTTTTGCCATTTTACAAATAAAAAAATAAATAAATAATAAAAAGGTTACACATATTCGGTATCACTGCGTCCGAAAAAGACCAATCTATCAATATATAACATCATTTATCCCATACACTAAACACCGTAGAGAGAAAAAAAATTCCAAACGCCAAAATTGCTGTTTTTTGGTTCATTTCACATGCCCTAAAAATTTTAATAAATTTTATCCAAAAAGTTGCATGCATTCCAAAATGGTAGCAATGAAAAGTACACTTCAGCCTGTAAAAAATGCCCCCGCACCCAAGTCTGTAGGTGTTAGTACAAAAAAGTTATTGGTCACAGAAAATGGCACTGCAAATTTAAAAAAATTGAAAAACCCTACATGTTTGGTATGGGCGGATGCGTACCAACCTGTAGAATACAGATAACACATCATTTTTACCAAGAATGAACCCCATAAAAACATCTCACATTTTGCCCCACTTAGAATTTTTTTGCGGTTTCCCAGTATATTCTATGGTAATAAGAATAATACAATTAGAAAGTACATCTTGTCCTGTAAAATAAAAACCTTCATCTGGCTATGTAGATGAAAAAATAAAAAAGTTATGGCTCTGGGAGGGAAAAACGAACGTTAAAAAAAAAAAAGGCCTCGTGGTTAAGGGGTTAATTCTTGCTGTTATCTGATTGCTATCAGGTAGTGATTTGTGGCCCCCACAGTTCATACATAGTGTGACATGAAGCTAACATGGCTATTGAGCCCATATTGCAGAGTGAAATTTCTGAATTAGTTTATATTGCCATTCCTTCCTCTTCTATGACATCTTAAATGTACCCAATTTAAAACCAAAACCTGAAAATCTTCAATAGAGCGGTGTTCTCTGGAGAAATGTGCGGCCACTGGGAGATTAGTTCTGCTGTTATTAACCCCTTACCGCCAGAGCCAGTTTTGACCTCTCTGACAGAGCCCCATTTTTTAAATTGGAAATATGTCCCCCCCCCCCCCCACTTTATGTGAAGAAATATACTTTTTGACACTTAACAATGTGATTCAGAGATTGTTTTCTCGTGACACATTGTGCTTTAGATGTAAGACATTTTGGTCCAAAAAATTCTTGCTTATTTGTGAAAATATCAAGTATCGTGAAAAATTTGAAAAATTCACCAATTTCAAACCTTCAAAAATGTCTGCTGTAAAACCCCAGTTATTCCACTCAAAAGTTGTTATAACTAGCATCTACCATATGTCTGTTGTAGGTTGGACATAATTTTTTTTTTTAAATGTCCTTTTTTTTATGTCATTAGGGGGCTTAGAAATTTTTAGAAAATTTTCAGAAAATTTGCCAATATACTTTTTTTAGGGACAAGTCAGTTCGAAAGTGACTTTGATTGACCTGTATGTTAGATTACCCCATAAAGGGACTTACATCTAAGAAATCTACACCCCTTAAAGTATTCAAAAACAGATTTAGAAGTTTATTAAAACCCATTAGGTGTTTTCACAGGAATTAAAGCAAAAGTGGAGGTGAAATTTCAAAATTTCCCTTTTTTTTCAGATTTTCTTTTTTTTATCCATTATTCACAAGAATTCGGTAAATGTGATCAGGGAAATGCAACTTAAATATTCGATTCCCAAGATTCTGCCGTTTCAGAGATATCCCATATGTGGCCCTAGTGCCCTATTTGGCTCAACCACAAGCCCCAGGAATGGGAGGTGCACCTACTGGACTCCTGCGGGTCTCATTTTCATTTACGATTTTTACTTAGGCGCCATTTCAGGTTGGCAGACACCCTAAGGGTGCAAAAAACTTAATAAACTTCCAACTAAAAAAGACCCCAATATTGAGAACAACCCCCTTATGGAATATATCCAGGGTATCAGTGTGTATATCGACCCCAAAGGTGTGTCCACAACATTTTTAGTGTAGGCTGTGAGAAATGAAAAAAATTTTTTGTTTCCCAACAATCTGCATTTGCTGAAAATGTTTAATTTTTACAAGG
Organism: Phyllomedusa bahiana; assembly: GCA_025379985.1. Lineage (NCBI taxonomy): Eukaryota > Metazoa > Chordata > Amphibia > Anura > Hylidae > Phyllomedusa > Phyllomedusa bahiana. Next base: position 15,269 of record JAODAL010056732.1, on the reverse strand, counting down.
AAATCCTGGTAAAAAAGCACCCAAAATTTTGTTACAGCAATTTCTTCAAGTTCGGCAACTACACTACATGTGGGTGTATACTGCTGTTTGGGCTCTTGGCAGGGGTATAAGGGAGGGAGTGTTAATTGGCTTTTGGATCGCAGATTTTGGTCGGGGCCTATGATGGCATATGCAAAGCTCCCAATAGTACAGAACAGGTGAAAACCTTCAGAAGTTGCCCATTTTGGATTCAGCCACTCCCTAAGGGATCTCATCTAGGGATGTATTTGTTTTGCATTATGGGCGCACGGTGTTACATAGTTTTTTTTTGCACTGGGCCATGAAAATGGGTGTGGGGGGGGGGGGCGGACACTGTTCCGAACATTGCTCTTTTGGGCTTAATAGCTTGTAATGACGTTCAACGTGTAGTGTTAAGGAACATGTTTAACTTTTCTATGGGGGGACAGGATAGACTAGTAGTTGGAGTAATAGTAGGTAGTTATAACTATTGGGTTGTGGGGGGGTGGGGAGGTCGGATCAGTATAGGTTCAATCAACTATAAGACCTAGTTGCTATCCGTTTACATAAGCGGTATGTTTTTTAATTTATTGGTGCCGGGTGTCCAGTCCCTCACCTCCGCCCCACCCGCGCCACCCCGCGTGCCCACAGGTTTGGGAGGTCATGAATAGTCGTTACGGGGGGAATGAAGCCACGGCGATAGAGGTGGATATAGTGCTTGTGGGTGGGAAGGAGGGCGGGAGGAGAGGGTCGGTGGGGTAGAGTGGGCCGTGCGACGACCAAACACCCGCTTACACCTTGCGTTAATGCGAATCGGTCCGGGAACTGCTCTTCACAGTAGAGAATGACCAGAAGTTATAGGGCCGAGGCAGACTGAGGATGGGGGGGGGGCTGGATGGAGGGTGAATATTTCTATTCTGTTAATACTATGAGACATAAGGGCGTTAAGGGGCGCCTAGTCCGCGGTGGATGGGTGGGGGGTTAGAAGGGATCAACGAGGATTGGAGTTGTTCTTTCTTGGTAATGGCGTAGCGTGGGTGATTGTATTACTTTGCAGTATGACAGATGGTTTAAACTATATCGCGGGGGTGTGGAGGGGGGTATGCGGAAAAGGCGACTGGAGCACGGTCGTCATCTATGTATATTACATATGCGGATGGCCAATTTTCTTTGTCTTTTACTATCTGTGGGATACTGAGACAATGATGCCGTTACCGTACGACGATAAACGTGAAATGATCTCAGGGGGGATGGAGGAGATGGGGCGAACTTGGCATTAGACGGGGGGGGAGCGTCGGGGGTTGCGGTTCAGAACGGTGACTATGCTTGATATATCGGTATAAATCTTCTTAGAGAACGAGGAGTTAAATAAGAACTTTAATCCGATCAGTTTTACCGCATTATATACGACCTCTTACTTACGGCCCGAAGGATCTTGGTGACAGCTTTTTTGTTAGGATATTAAAATAAGTGGTAGGAAAGGAGGGGGAGTTGGAAATCGGGGATTCTGTAGCTCGGTAAAGGGATGGTGACAAAATTCCATGCGTATGGGTGAAGTAGAGGTTAACTTTTCCGGCCTGATGATGTCGGGCGCTGTGGGGAGCTACGGGAGCCGATTAACTGAAATAAGGGTTTTTTCAGTCACTTTTTGGCGATCGTGACGTGTAGTCGGTTATTTCCATTCTATCACCGTCGATGAGGTTGATCATTGCTCTGCTTCCCAGCATGTTTTGAACTGAATAATGTAGGGGGGCTCGGGGCGGAATTTGTATGTGGATGCGGGCCGTTGGATCTTTATGATTTGTAAGCCACGGGTTGGATCATTAAAGCTAGGGGTGAAGATTGGGGGCAATCTTACGGGGTTCGGTTCGGTGTCGCGTCCCAGGGCCGGGAGTGCGAGAGGGTGCGAATTTGGTTAGTGATGATAGGATCCACAAAAAAAATACTCCACCCACCCTACCCCCCCTCCCCCCAGGTTTATTTATCATTGAGATCATGACAGCAGGGTATTGTAGGCGAGGGGCGGGACGGGAGAAGATACCGGAGGGATAAAGGCTAAGAAGTCGGTCTGGTTGAGGGTATATTGGGTGTGGGCGGCGGTGAGGGTAGATAAATGGCGACCGTTCGTATTAATTGTGGAGGATACAGGCGCTCGGGTAGACCCTAGGAGGCGTCGAAACGGGGGAGTGGGGGAATGTGTGGAGGAAGCGATCGGGTTTGGGGTCACAGATAGTTGTGGTCTTTGTTAGGGAATGGCGTGCATTAAACGGGGGGAAATTACAGGTATGGGGGCGGGGGGGGTGGGGGGGGGTTGTAGGCCGAGGGGGTAGCGACTGGGCGAGCGGGTAATCTTATAACTCTACGAGGTTGGGTATTGGGGTGATACGGGTTTTCACACAGTGGGGTGAATAGGACACAGCATATAACTTCAGATGGGAGGGTGAACTGCGCGCAACCCCGCGATGTAATAGGAAATATGCGGACTGCCAAGTGACCTCAGCTCGTTACACATTAGGTTGCATTGCCAGAGGCAAATAGTTTAGAGATCATTACTGGAGCCCAAGTTCAAAAACATCGCCCAAATCGCGCTTTGAGCGCCGCCAACATTTCTATAAGGTAGCATAACGAGTAACTAGCAGACTTATAGCTCAACGGCTGCCTTTCAGAAAGCATCCCGGTACCTCGTATATTAACGTTTTTTTTTAGCATCGGGGCGTACGTTAACAACGAAGTCCCACAACAGTCGCTCTCTAATGATCAACTAAGGTTGATGCGGGGAAAACACCGCAGGCAAACGGAGATCATAGGGCGCCGGCGCCGATCGGAGCATAGGTCCCTCCGCAAAAGTAAAGTCCTTGCACTACCATGATAGATGGACTTCTTGACAGTCGTATTTGTTGCGGGAAGGACTAGACACTAAAAATACACAGGGATCTGGGTGTACTGTAGGTTTGAAGAAAAAAATGCTTTATATGGGTCAATTGTTGATTAAAGATAAGGCGGGCAAAAATGCATAGTTGTGAACAACTAACCTGGTCGAATCATGCGCTTTACGGCTTACATGCAAAGTAATTACCTCTATGGTACTCAGGGTCAACCAAAGGCGACGGGGCGGCAAGGCGTGGCTAGGGAAGCTGGACGGCGATCACAGGAAACGATCGATAGACACGGTAACAATAGTGGATTATAAAAGGAAATTGGGGAGTAGAGGAATAATAATAGAGCATCGGCGAAGGTGTGTCGGATGTTATCGCGTATTGTGGTGTTAAAAGGCGGGGTTAAATTGTTATCAGCAGAGCAAAGTAAGTGTCGAGTAGAGGATACGTGGGTGCAAGTGGGGGATGGTTTGTAACCCTTCCAATTCCATTCGAAGGTCCATATAATTTTTGTGTTTTACAAAAAGGTCTGTATTGACTAAAACTTTTCTGTCTTCTATACGGAAACTATCACATGTAAGGCACTAAGAGGTAAGGGATACTGAATGTAAAATATGTTTCAAGGAAGGCAGGTCCACACTATTATAGGTATCAGATGTCCTGGGTGGCGTATGAAAGGATTTTATTAATATCTTTATCGGTTTGGTTTATTATTTGGGATTAAGTTATATGTTTTATAAAGCTTATTTTTATTTCTTACTTGATTTCCTGCAATAGTCATTACAGTTTGACTAACGTCACATTTGACAAAGAAGTACGGAAAATATCATATCCTTAAATTTTTTGGGGGGCGATTTCCCAGTACATTGCCATGGTCATGGTCAAACACCGAGTCACATACTTAAAAAAGCTACTCTTGCTCCCACAAAAAAGCAACTACCAGCATATGTCTATTCGAAGATGCGAAACACCCATAATTAAGATATCAACTTTAGAGAAGGCGGGGGTGTTCGTGTTAATAACAAGGAGTTAACAACTAATTAACATATCGTGGAAGGAAAAATGTATATAACGAATTGATTTGAAGGACTCAGGCTAGGGGGTGGGTTTTATAATCGGGGGTGTTATACTTTGGGCAAATTATGTTATGATAATCCGAAGCAATGGCGTTTGATATGATGGTGAGGTAAAAATGTGCACTGCAGCTGCTATACTCATTGTACGTTACGCACGTGAAATTATTTTAGGTTTGTTGCGTACATGTTGTTTATATCCGGAAAAGGGAATTCGCATTCGTTGTGGGACTGGGTTGTGTTGGTATTTTATGTAGTGCTGAGGTCTTTTGTGGCTTGGGGATGAAGGGTAGGGATGCAGGCCTGGTGGTGGTGGGAGGAGACGTTTTTTACGACGACGTGACGCGATATTTGAGATGACAGAGTAGCTGAGAGCGGGGTGTCGTGCTGCGAGGGTGAGGTACCATTTAGGCGTTGTGTTGATGAGCTCTGAACGTGAGTGAATGATCGGTGTTGTGGTTAGAGGACGCACGGAGCCTGAACTGGTCTGGTTTACTATAGGAGTTTTACTGAATAGAAGGACAACGAGTGAGATTGTGTCCGATTCGTGCATATATAGGGTGTATATGATGGTCGGAGAAGAAGCTCAGTGCTCTGTGATATATAGGCCACCCCGAATATATGATAGAGGAGAGAAGCTGAGCTCTTTTTTGATATATTGGGTTTATATGATAGAGGGAGAGAAGCTGAGCTCTGTGATATATAGGGTTATATGATAGAGGAGAGAAGCTGAGCTCTGTGATATATAGGGTTATATGATGAAGGGAGAGAAGCTGAGCTCTGTGATATTTAGGGTTATATGATGGAGGAGAGAAGCTGAGCTCTGTGACATAGAGCTTTATATGATTTTGAGCAGGAGTTTTGAGTAAAATGTAGAAAAAAAAATACTGACCAGACTCTTGAAGAGACAGTGGGAGTTCTGATTACCCCACCCACAGTCAGTGATGACAGCTTTCCTTGGATCAGTGTGTGTACAGTGCACATTGTCAATCACTGTATGTGGGTGGGGTAAGAAGAACTTTCATGTTCTGTTTTACTAATTACTCTGCTTTTTTACTCAAAAATCCTGCCTTAAAGGGGTTGTCTCATCTTAAAGTTTCATAGGATGCATGAATGAAATAATGCTGCTTTGCTCTGTCACTTCCTGGACAGGCTGTCTATAATTAGTGTATGAGCTCATTGTATTCAGACCTCTGCTAATTAGATCAAATCTCATGCTGTCAAGGACTAGGGAAAGCTTCTGAGCAGGTAAAATAACAGGCAGTAATTACTGTCTACACAGGAGTACACAGGGTTCGGTCACTTCGGGGAACCAGAGAGAGCACCAGAAGGTGATAAACATCACTTGTAGCTCCTTAACAAAAAAAAAATGACACAACGCAAATATATTTTGAAAACGTCTTCCCATTTTTTTTTTTTTTTTAAGGTTTGATCCCAAACATGTTGAAAGCTAATCTTTGTAGCAAGACAATCCCTTTAAATCCTACAAACCTATATATCAAAGAGCTCAGCTTCTCTCCCTCTAACATATCTTGTTCTCAAATAGGGCAGCATAAACTACCGGAGATGTTCACATTAATGTAAAATTGCCCATGGATCAGTGAATCTAAAATTAGTGCAATATTGTGATTGGAACTGCACTGGAAGTTTTTTGTGTAACCAACAACAGGAAGTGCAGCCATACTGTTTATCACATTTAAATAAATATGTCACTTTGTCAGCAAAGTAAGAAAGTGGCAGTTTACCATTGGTTTTGGATTAAATGGTAGCACAGGTAGCACAAGTGGTTAGCATTGTTGCTGTGCAGAGGTCCTGCATTAAAATCTGACTGAGAACTATGGGCAGCATGTCAGAAAAGAGGTGCTGCCATGCCATTTTTAAGGTACATTAAATGAGTGTATAGTGCGCCTGTGTGTATGAACCTGTCATAAATCTGGAGTGTGGTATACCTTACATAGCGTATTTGAGGCGCATAGCTTAGGTGCATTCAAATGTGTTGTGCCTGTCGCAAACTGCGCCTAGTTTTGGTGTATGGCAGTTCATATATATTGTAGGCAACCGGCTGGAAAAATCATTGATGGGAAATATGTGCCAAGAAGGTTGCTATATGGTGTATAAAGGTTTCAGAGATGTCACGCTGGACGGTCCACTGGTACACCCAGCTTTCCCATGTAGCCAAACTACAGCACCAGATCTGTAATCAATGTGCCATCATAGTGCAAGGAGCTCGGTGGAGAAAAGGAGCAGCCTGGTTAGTAAAGTTAGTGTTAGAATAGCTGCCATGCAGCTTTCATGGTCTCCTTTTCTGGGATGGATGTAGCGAGGGTAGGAGGCTGTCCCCACAATCCGATCCGGGTTTTTGCTGGACCTCTTTGAGGCCTTTAAAAGCCTGATAGCTGCAGACCTCAGGTGAGGAGTGTAATCTGAGGATTCTGTTGCCATTTCCCTCCAAAAAGTGCTGCAGTTGGGAGCTTGGGAAGGTGCTCCAGGACGCTGTCCTGTTACCCTGATTGTGGATGCAAACCACACCACACGTTCGTATGCTGCCATATGTTTATTTGGCTAAAGCTAAGCCACCTGCCTGTACTATGTATGGACTGTAACAACATGCTGGGCTAACTCCAGCTGGAGACCATTTTTGTTCCAGTTTGCTATATTTTTGTGTGTTTTGCCATATAAATAAATACCCTATTGTTTTTGCATCCAAAAACCCGTTTGTGCCTTCTATTTTGGAAGCTAATCTCCCACAATATATATGGAATAGGGCTACAACAGGTTTTTTGGCACGAAATACACCCAAAAATGGCGAAGTCCAATTCTGACATGTCGCTCTATGTGACCATTCAGCTACATATACAGCCTGGGGGATTTGGTGGGCAAAGGGGGGGCCCCACCACACATCCAGCTGGGGGAGAAGGGGGGAGGCACAGTTATTATGGCTGCCGGGCTAGATGGGGACGGGGTAGCCAGGGCGGCACCGCTGCTGCTGAAAAAGGAGGTCCCGGCTCCCGACACAGCTGCCTGCGCACCAGAATTCTTTACTTACATGCCTGCCACTCGGAACGAGACCTCCTCTCTCTGTCTCCGCCGTAGCCACTGTGTGCACAGCGGTGGGATGCGGAACAATTTGAATTTGTGAGGCTCCGCGGGGCCTCATGAATTCAAATTATTACGCATCCTGCCCACAGACAGAGGAGGAGAGGCCGGCTCCGGCTACAGCGGCAGCAGGCATGTAAGTAAAGAATTATGGAGTGCAGGCGCAGCGCTAGCTGAGCCTGGAGCGCGGGTCCCCTCCCAGAGTCCCAGCACCGCCCCGCTCTGGTCCCCTACCAGCACCGCAGTCCCACACCCGCAGTCCCCGCTCCTGCCGACAGTCACCAGCCGCCACATGGCGGCGGACCCTTTGTAGAGCACGGCGCTCGGCTGCGCCGTGCTCTACTGTACATTGTGAAATAAGCAGGCCTGCTTGAAGCGGCCTCCTTATTTCTACGGGCCCCGTACAGGAGTACGGGTTGTACCCCCTGTACGGCGGCCCTGCTGGCAACAAGTGGTAAATGGAACATTCAGCAGTGTCCTGAACTTCGGGGTCAAAGCTTCAGTCTTTGTCAAGGAGGTGATCAAAAGAAATTCAGTGTTTAGCTATTAGCAGACAGTAAAAAGCGACAATAACAGTCGTTGATGGCCATTGATACAGATAGAATTCTAGTACTGTGTCCCTTGAACACTTGGAAGCAACAGGGCCGTTCCCAGGGGCGGGTGGGACAGGCGATCCGACGAGGCGCTGAGGCTCCCCTCACCCGAGGGGGGCGCCGCTCACCAAAAACCCGCCCCGCGGTTAGCTTCTGACTCTGCCGGCAGCTGCATACACTTAGTGCAGCTGCTGGCACAGGGAGGAGGCAGGACAGATCGCTCCCCTCCTGCCTCCTCCCCTGTATGTATCAGCACTCAGTCAGCACGCTGATACATACACGGCGTCGCAGGGGTGCACGGCTTTCACCACGCCCCCTGCAACGCTGAGTATTGGCTCCCGTGTGTCCCAGGAGGCCCCGGGAGCTGAGTGTAAGCGGTGTGATGACGTCACGTTGCTTACACTGAGCCCAGGGACCTGGCCGCTGCAGGGATCCTGGAAAGGTGAGTACATTTTTATTATTTTAAAATCCTTAGCTACAGGAGACACTGGCTACAGGGGGGACACTGGCTACAGGGGGCACCTGGCTACAGGGGGCAACTGGCTACAAGGGGGACAACTGGCTACAGGGGGACACTGGCTACAGGGGGGACACTGGCTACAGGGGGGACACTGGCTACAGGGGGGACACTGGCTACAAGGGGGACACTGGCTACAGGGGGGACACTGGCTACAAGGGGGACACTGGCTACAAGGGGGACACTGGCTACAGGGGGGACACTGGCTACAGGGGGGACACTGGCTACAGGGGGACACTGGCTACAGGGGGACACTGGCTACAAGGGGGACACTGGCTACAGGGGGGACACTGGCTACAAGGGGGCAACTGGCTACAAGGGGGCAACTGGCTACAGGGGGGACACTGGCTACAAGGGGGACACTGGCTACAAGGGGGGACACTGGCTAGAGGGGGGACACTGGCTACAAGGGGGACACTGGCTACAAGCGGGACACTGGCTACAGGGGGCAACTGGCTACAAGATGGACACTGGTACAGGGAGGACACTGGCTCCAGGGGACACTGGCTACACGGGGGACACTGGCTACAAGGGGGGGACACTGGCTACAGGGGGGGACACTGGCTACAGGGGGGACACTGGCTACAGGGGGCAACTTCCTACAGGGGCAACTGGCTACAGGGGGGACACTGGCTACAAGGGGGACACTGGCTACAAGGGGGCAACTGGCTACATGGGGGACACTGGCTACGGGGGACAAACTGGCTACAGGGGGGACACTGGCTACAGGGGGGGCACTGGCTACAGGGGGGGCACTGGCTACAGGGGAGACACTGGCTACAGGGGGGACACTGGCTACAGGGGGGACACTGGCTACAGGGGTACATGGCTACAAGGGGGACATGGCTACAGGGGGACCTGGCTACAGGGGGGACACTGGCTACAGGGGGACACTGGCTACATGGGGGACTCTGGCTACAGGGGGCAACTGGCTACAGGGGGACACTGGCTACAAGGGGCAACTGGCTACAGGGGGAACACAGGCTACAAGGGGCCACTGGCTACAGGGGGGACATTGGACACAAGGGGCACCAGGATATGAGGGGGACACAGGCTTCAGGGGCAACTAGCATGGGTGCTGGGGCTACTATCTGGTTACAGGGGGGTATTACATGGCTACAGGGGCAACTATCATGGCTGCAGCGGCAACTATCTGGCTACAGATGGTGAAGCACTGTGTTGCATTGTGCCGCATTATTTTACCGGGGGGACGGGAGAAATTTCTTCACCTCGCCCTGAGTGCAATTTAGCCTAGGAACAGCCCTGCCTGAGAATCCTGGTGTACTCTGGTGATCAACCTTATTGGTTTCTATGACTAGATGTTCCCTGGTTGTCCAGCAGCTGGTGTTCTCATTTTAATTACTATTGAGAAGAATGCATTTGCAGTTTAGATTTCTTTTTCCCTTTTCCAGTTCTCCTATTCCAGAAAGGTCATTGCACTGTACATAGTAAGTTGGTCAATTGTTTCTATTTTTGTTAAACATATCTGAATTAAAGGAATATGCTAATTTATTTGTAATTCTCCTAGCACTTTATTTTTTCTTGTTTTATTACATAAAAAATCAATACTTTGTACCCTTTAAGAAAAAAAAACACAGTGGTCACTAAAATAATTTGAACCTGACAAAAGTAATAATAAATTAAAATTTACTTATTATCTACTACTGAAGATCAGACAATGTGTCATGACGGTCGGTAGTGGATCCGCTGGACCAGCGCAAGCGATGGCGTAAGCCACACCAGGGAGCGGAGTCTAAGTAGAACCCGGTTTTCACTAAAGCCCGCCGCAAAGCGGGATGGACTTGCTGCGGCGGGAATCTACCACTGGCGTGACGTGCTTGCGGCGGCGGCCAAGGTGTAGTGAGGTACAGGATCGTCAGACGAGGCGTAGTCGGGGACAGGCAATAAGGTCAGGGCAGGCGGCAAAGGTTCGTAGTCGAGAGGAGTAGGCAAGGAGGTACGGTACACGGTAAAGACGGAGACACCAAGAACGCTTTCTCAATAGTCTAGAGGACACTAAAGATCCGGCGGGGATGTTCCGGAAGTGCAAACGTTAAATAGGGTCAGCGACCGGCCAACAAGCAATTGTGGGCGCGCTGGCCCTTTAAATCAGAGGAAGCTGGCGTGCGCGCGCCTTAAGGAGCGGCGCTGCGTGCCGCAGCCAGCAGGGACGCCCCGGGAAACCCGGGGAAGCAGAGGGGCAGGGCCCCCCTGGAAAAAGGGGCCCTCCCCGCACAGGGGAAAACCCATGGGGCCCCCGGCGGGGGGCCCCAAACCAGGTGACAGTACCCCACCCTTGGCCTCCACCTCCCCCTGGGACTGGAGAAATTCACCCACAGCCAGGCCAAAGATGTTCTTTTCCGGCCCCCAAGATCTTTCGGGCCAAAACCCCTCCAATGACAAAAAAAAGAGTCCCCCTCCGGATTTCGGGCCAGGATGTCCTTCCCCGCAAAGCTTTGGGGTTAAAGCTTCAGAGAAGGGGGGGTAATTCCTCTGGAGAAGCGGTTTAGCACCGGGCTTCACGGGGAAACTGAAAAGATTTTGGGGGATCCGAGGGAGGGTGGGACCCGGAGTTTATGGGCCCAAAAGGATTAATACGACCATCCCCTAAATGGCCCAGGGAACCCTTGGACCCAGTTTATAGCTCGGTATTTGATGAACGAATTTGGCAGGGGCCCACACCTGTCACCAGGAGAAAAAGTCGGGAGGTCCCCTCTTCTTGTCCGCCGGGTTTTAGGGGCGCTGCCTGCTGAGGGCTGAGAGTTTTTCTCCCAAAAGCGGTATATCTCAAACCCATTGCACCCCACTGCGGGACTTGGAAGAAGAGGCCAAAGGGAAGGTGGGCGGGTGCTGCCCTAGACCACGTAAAGGGTGAAACCGAAGATTCCCGGTCCAAAAAATTTAAGGAGAATCCCCCCAAAGGGCAGCAAGTTGGACCAATATCCTGGCGAGCGAGAGAAAATGCCGCAGGTGGCACCAAACCGGGTTGACTCTCCTACTTGGCCGTTGGACTGTGGATGGTACCCAAGGAGAAATCCAGCTTCACCCGCAACCGGGAACGAGAGCGGCCAAAATCTAGATAAAAATTGGACCCTCGGGCCGAGCGATGTGCCTGGCGACCCTGAAGGCGAAAAAAAGCAGAAGAAGAGGGGTAGGCAAGGGGCAGACGTAAATCGGGATGGGAAAAAATTTGAAAACTATCCGTCACGCCCAGATCACGGTGTTACCCCGGGAGGGGGGAGGTCAGTTTTAAAGTCCATCGCCCCCATGTGCCAAGGGGTCGGGTGTCGGGAAATTGCAGCAGCGCAGGACAGAGGGGAGGAGCCTTATTTTGGGCGAAGCAGTAAGGGCCTCCACAAATTCCCATTACCTGGCCGATGGCCCCGAGAACCCGGGATTAATGGTAAAAAATCCTGGCACCCGGGTGCCCCCGCCACCCGAACTATGTCCCACTTAGATTCTCCTGAAGCGACGGCCCCAATATGTCTTTCCTGAGGGAACTGTTGGGACGGGCAAAAGCCGCATGAACCCGGCGTTCAGGAGAGTGATATGTTTGGGGCAGGATTCTTCTCAACGAGTCCGAAAACACGGGGAGGACATCAGCCCTTCATCTTTCGCGGGGCGGAAATGGGTCGAAAATCAAATCGGGAAAGAAGGTGACCAACGGGCCTTGGCGAGGATTAAGCCGCTGGGGACTGAAAATACGAAGGTTCTTTGGTCCATGTACAATCAAAGGGTGATGGGCCCCCTCCAGGGGATGGGGCCATTCCTCCAGGGGGCCCTCTTGATGGCAAGCCAAAATCCCGTCCCCGATGGAAAAATTTTCTCCCCGCCGGAGGCCTAAGAAGAACCCAAAATGAGTGTCTTCCCGTGGGCCCTTTGATAAGGACGCAACCCGCCCCCCGAGGGCCTCCCCTTCCAACGGAATGGCCCCTTTGGGTCTGGGCAGACAAGATGGGGCAAAAGGGGAAAGCACCTTTAACTCGGGGATGCTTCTCGGCCGCTGATTCCAAAATCTGGATTAGCCTTCTTCTTTGAGGCCACGATCGGAGCCACCCCGTGTAAAAAGTGGGGAATAAACTGGCGTAATAGTTGGCAAATCCAAAACCGTTTTTGGCCGGAATAAAAGGGGCGTGGCCATGAAAGGGTGCTTTTTTAGTAGGATCCCTTTGAAACCTCTGTAGAAAAAATATAGCGAGGAAAAGGGAGGCTGGAATGGTTTAACAGACATTTCTCCAAAATTTAGGTAAAAGCGGTTACTCGTGACGTTGCAGAACCTGGCGTACTTGTAGCCGATGAGTCCGTAGGGTTTGGGAAAATATCAGGATGTCGTCAGTATATGTGATCAGGGGGGTATATAGATCCCCGAAGATACATTTACGAATCCAAAGCCAGGAGCATTATAAACCCAAAGGGCATCACCAGGTATTTAAAGTGTCTGTCTCGAGTGTTGAATGCCGTTTTCCACTCATCACCCTCGCGAATCCTGATGAGATTGTATGCTCCCCATAGATCTAACTTAGTAAAGACCTTGGCCCCTCGAGATTAGCGGCAAAGGGTACCGGTTCTTCACGGTAATTTTGTTTAGACCCCGGTAGTCTATGCACGGGCATAGAGACCCATCTTTCTCCTGTACGAAGAAGAAACCAGCTCCGGCAGGTGAGGAGGACTTCTGAATAAAGCCATTCTGTAGGTTCTCTTGCATGTAAGCCGACATGGCCTTGGTCTCCGGCACGGACAGCGGGTACACCCTGCCCCGAGGAGGACTGGTCCCAGGCTGGAGGTCAATGGGGCAGTAAGGGGCCCGGGTGAGGCGGAAGGATTCAGCCTGTTTTTCAGAAAACCATCTGAAAAGCTGGTTTTGATAGGCAGACCTGGCAGCATTTTGGCGGGTGATTGAGAGAAACGGAGGGCCCCGGCGGGTGCCAGCAGACGAGATTTTGACAGTGGGACCCGCACACCCCTCGCCGGTTTTCCTTTGATGTGGGGATGGTGTTGCAACAAGGAAAGACCCAAAAAGGATCGTGACAAGGGCCCCGGTGCATGGGAAAAGGATCCTTTTTGTGCAAAACCCCCACCAAAAAAGAACCCGGCTTGGCCCTGCACTGAATGATGCCCCTGAGAGTTCCCCACTGACTAAGTTATCAAAAAGGGGTTTCCCCAATCGTCCACCGGAAAAGTTGAAAACCGAGACCCGGGGCGCGTGGATGAAATTCCCGGCCAAAACCAGAGCCAGAAATGCGGGACTGGAAACATGGTCCGGTCAGTCGGGACTTCCATGGCATGGAAAGGTGGGGGAAAATTCCACAGGGACCCCTCTAAAAATGGCCTAGGTGCAGCTTTTCCAGAAGCTGGGGAGGAAAGGGGAAAGGGCCCCTAGAAAATGGTCGGGCTGGCAAAGTACAGGCATAACCCTCTGGCACCAAAGGGAAACCCCTTGCCGATATGGGACTGGGTCTCCTGCATGGCTTCTTCCCCGGACGGAAAAAGGGGGGCTTTCTAAAAACACGGGGCCCGACGGGCTAAGCGGCGGGGCCCGCGGATCGCTTCAAGGAAAAAAGTATTGCCTTCGGCAAAGCGTAGTTATGGGGGGTGGCTAGTGTATGTCACTTGGGAGGATGGTAAATTCCTTGCCCTAGGCATCCTTGATTGGCACCCTTTCTTAAAAGATGGGCACAGGGTGGGTTTTCCAAGCGTTCTGACGCCGGGTGCGAAATTGGGAGCATAATCCCCACAGAAAAATCCCCCCTGGGCAGGTTCAGTAGTGCGTCTCCACAGAAGATTCGTCCCGGTCTTCAAAACACGCAAAAAACTCCATGGGGAAAGGCTTGCAGGTCCGCAGTCATGGGTCGCTCCGCCCCAAAGGGGGGACCCCAAGAAAAGGCCTTCCCGGGCCATTTAGACTGCCCACAAACGCCACCTTGGAACGTTCAGTGGGGAAAATGGTCAGCCTCAATTCATGTGCATGGAGCACGGGCGATGAAACCCCTGCACAGTTAGGGTCTCCTTTAAAATTTGAGGTAGGGCAGACGGAGCTTTTGGGCCCCCAGTGCAGGTGGAAAGCAGGGGCGGCATGCCCCGGGGGGGAGTGGCGCTGCTGTTGTTCATCAGGGAGTTGCTGAAAAATGGAGGTCAGTGGTTTATTGCTGGTTGTTGCGGATCTTCGCGACTGCTGCAAACAGCTGCTGCAAAAGGGCTGCTTCATGGGAGAGGCCCTTGGCGGGGTCCCTGGCCCGGTTTGCCCGTCAGACGGGGGTAGTGGATCCCCGGACCGCGCAAGCGATGGCGTAACCACCCCAAGGAGGGATATAAGTAGAACCCCCGGTTTTTACAGGCCCGCCGCAAAGTGGGTGGGCCCTTTCTTCAGCCCGGGGAAATTTCCCGGTCGCTTTCACTGGGTGAATTGCTTGGGCGGCGGCCAAGGGGGAAGCGAGGTACAGAATATCAGACGGGCGTAGTCGGGACGGCAATGGGGCAGGAGGCGGCAAAGGTTGTAGTCGGAGGCGTAGGAAGGGGGACGGGACACGGTTTTAAAAACGGAGCCATCATGAAAACTTTCAATAGGCTAGGGGATAAAGAAATTTCGGGGAGTTCCGGAAATGCAAACCCTTAAAAAGGGTCAGCGACGGCCAACAACAACCCAGCAGGGCGCCGCAGGAGCAGGAGCGCAGTCTGCCTGACGGGAACAGGGGCTCGCGGCGGGCCCCTCGTCCCCCCAGCCGGGGGGGGGCAGAAGTCCCCGGTGAGCGCAGGTGAAACAATGCTTTTGAAGTTTTTCTAACTTAATATTTTGTTGCACAACCCTTTTGAGCAAAAATGCAAAAAAATAACTTCTGTAATCCATTTAGCTTTGCACCTTCAAAAGGTATTTTTTCCACTTCTTGTCCACTGTTTCAGCTGGTATTGAAGGTGCCTTCTCCAAACTGCATGTTCCAGCCTCTTCCAAAATGTTTGATAGGATTTAGATTAGGGCTCACGGAAGCCACTTCAGAGTCGTCCAATGCTCTGCTCTAAGCCATGCTTAGATGTATTTGCTGTGGTTTGGGTCATACCAAAACGAGCTTTCTGACACGGGCGCATTTTCATAGGATGTTGTGATAGCCTGACATTTTTTTTC
>JAODAL010056731.1:0-23106 GCA_025379985.1 Phyllomedusa bahiana | reverse complement strand
AATTTTGTCTCACAGAGGCCAGGACCAGTAAGCATGTAATGCTGATAATGCAGTAAGATCCTTCGAGCTTTATTCTGAGGATTCAGTGATCTCCGTAATTCCCACACGGACAAATCAAAAATTTAAATAAGACTAAAGAACAAAAGCTGCTAATAAAAAAAAGTGGGGGTTGCGGGGGAAAATTCCAAAATTGAAGACGGGAACCCTTTCCATGACCCCCGCACAGGCCGGGTTTTGTTAAAAATTAAAAGAACATTGTTTTCATTACAAAAATTTTTGGGATTTTTTTAAGTTTATTATTTACAAACCATTACAAGGACGTGATCATTGTTTAAGGTAAAATATCCTTGTGTAGCAAAGGGGGACCGGGGTTCCCAAATGTGAAAAAAGAGAAGCCGACCCCAGACCAAAAGACGAATCACCCCGGGTTATCATACGTAAAAAGGGGTTTCCGGATCATTTATTTTGACAACCTTTGGGAGAGAATGGGTTTCCCCGGGTCCCATTTTATATACAAAAAGGAAAAAACTAAAAATCTAAAATTTCCCCTTTTTTCTTTCCATATGGAAAATTATTCTTGCTTTCCTTTGAGCCTTGGGTCCGGTTCACACTTGGTTCAGAGATTCCATTTGGATCCTTCTGTTGCAAGTTCTGTTGGGAATGATATTACTTCGGTAAAGCGGTGAACCCCAATGTAATCAATTGGGGTTTTTTGGGGTAAAAAGGGTTTTCCGGTCACCCCCTTTGCATCAGGAGGTTCCAAATGTAAAGGGAAAGTGTGTCTCTATTGTTTTTCAGAAAAAATTTTTAACTAAACTCACCCCCAATCTACTTTGGGCCCCGGGGAGGGTGAGCCCAAATTTGTGCGTAAGTGTCTTTTTGTTTACTGGAAACAATTTAATGTTTTTAAGTTTTGGAACAGTAGTAAAACCCAAAAATCAAAACATTTGCTGTTCTTCTTTTTTTGGGAAATGAAATTTTAAAGGGTTTTTCCGGATGCTTTTCCAAATAATTTTTTAAAAAACTTTAAATTTTGGGTCCCAAAAAATTTAAAACTTTTTCCCCAGGTCCCAAAAATCGAAATCACATGCTGGGGTCGGTGCTTGGCATTTTAAAACAGGCCTTTTTTTCCTCCCGGGGACCCGGGTTTTAAAGATTTTTGAATTAAAAGGCCCAAAAACCCAGGCGTTATGATAAATTTTAAAGAGTTCCCCTCTATCGCCGCGTTTTTTTCCCCTAAATGCCCTCCCTTATGAATTTTACCTACAAAAATTCTTAAACCCGTAAGACTCATGGACCTTTCACCGAATAATCTCTGCACCTGGGGCCCGTTTTAGTGAGGTTGTGTTTGTTTTAAAAGGGGCTGTGTATAAAAGAGTCAAAAGGGTTTGTTTCTGGAACCCTTTCTAAAAAAAATAACAGAAAAATGGGGACATGGCCCCGTGCTACTTGGGAAAAGATAAAAGGTCCCCAGCAAATTGTGAGCCAGTAACTCACACACCCCTCCACTAGGGGAACAATTAGATGATCAAAAACTGCACATTGAATTGATACCTATTCACACCAGTATGCAGAAAAGCCACAGTATAATACATGGCGAGATTGCACAAATGCAAAAATACCGATAAGACAACCACTCACGCCAATTTTTCCGTGATTTTTCTGTAAATTGTTAGTGTAGGGACTCGCAAGACATGAGGACCCTTGACACGGGTTGTGAGCTTGCGTACCATGGCCACTGTATCTACTAATACCTCATATTTGATAGTTTTCCAGTATGTCATTTTTATTTGCCCAAAAGTACTGGGAAGCAGGGGGTGTCTGTATTTTGTGTTGGATACCTAAAAAGTGCTGGGCAGTGGCATAATAGGCTGTAAGCCAGCATGGTGCACCACACATATCTGCATTAATGGCACCCTTTTGTATCGAACTATCTATATGCAATTATAATACCAGCATCCACCCCCCTCATGCATTGAGGGTGTGTGAGTGGTTGTCTTATTGGTATTTTTTGGATTTCTGCAATCTCCCCATGTATTATACTGTGTTTTTTCTGCATACTGGTGTGGACAGGTACTAATTTAATGTGCAGTTTTTTTATCATCTAATTGTCCCCCTAGTGGAGGGGTGCTACTGCTCAGCAATTACCTGCACCCGTTTATCTTTCCCACGTAGCACTGGAGCCTGTGTTGCCTCCTCCTGGATTCAGTCTTTAGTTCAGCCATTGAGCTGTAAGTTGTTGTGTTTTAGTAGCTCCTTTCTCCACTTTAAGTTTCTTGATCATTTCGAGGCCACGACCACTTTCTCTTTTTCCCTTCTATCACCCGGGAGTTTAGGTTGGGGCCAAAATTCTTGTTATTTAAATCAAAAAAAAGAAAAAAATGAAAAGGGGCGCCCCCCCCACGTGCCCTCTTCCTGTGCTGACTGTTGGTTTCACAGGGCTGCCCACCCCCGTGTGCTCTCTTCCTGAGCTGACTGTTGGTTTCACAGGGCTGCCCACCCCCAAATGTCCTCTTCCTGTGCCGACTGTTGGTCTGAACTCTTCCTCCCAAAATATGTTTGAACCAGGAATTTACTTCTAGTTGACGAAGATTTTGATCTCGGGAAAAAACATTTCCCCTTTTAGGCATAGAACGGCTTTCTCCCTTGATTTCCCTGTGTATCCCCATGTAGACTTATGGGTGAACCATTTCCCACATTCGTGAACGGAACCCCCTCCCGCCTGTGCTTTCCGATGCCACAAGCGTTTTTTTGTCTGAAATTTTTCCCCTTCCCTACAGAATATGGCTTCTCCCCCTTGGGGGGTTCTTCATGTTGAATAAGACCTTTTTTGGGGTAAAACATTTCCGCATTCGAAAAGGGGGCTTCTCTCCTGTGTGAATTCTCTCGTGCTTGACAAGGCTGGATTTATGGGTAAAGCACTTCCCACATCCTTGACATGAGTAGGGCTTCTCTCCTGTGTGAATTCTGTAATGGGAAACAAGAAGAGATTTGTCCGTGAACCATTTCCCACATTCGGGACAGGAAAGTAAATTGTCCACTTTGTGAATTCTCTTTGAATGAGTAACAAGGAAGGACTTCTGGGTGAAACATTTGCCACATTCTGAACATGAATAGGGCTTCTCTCCCCTGTGAATTCTTTCGTGGCCTTCCAGATTCGCTTTGGTGGTAAAGCATTTGCCACATTCTGAACATGAATAGGGCTTCTCTCCTGTGTGTTGTCTGCGATGTGTAGCGAGATTTGATTTCCGGGTAAAATCTTTCCCACATTCTGGACATGAAAATAGCTTTGTCCCTGTGCGAGGCTTTTGAGGTTTGACGTCTCTGACGATAACTCTATTTTGTTGATCAGTCTGTGATAGAGTAGAAGATGGGACTTGTTCATCGTGATCAGATGATGGACCATAGCTGTGAAAGGCTGAGGGTGGATCTGGAATAGTGGAGGTTTCCTCATCTGTATCTTGTGGGATTTCATGATCATCCGATATCTGATGTTCTTCAGAGCTCCAGTCATCTACAAAGAATACATTTTTTTTATTATTATTTTTTTTTATTTTATACCCATAGTTAGCTTGATATTCTATATAAAAAGAATATTGTGTCATTGGAGCAGAGAAGCAATACATTTCCTAAATAAATCCTTACAATAAATTTCCACGATGGCTCCCGACCCGAGCATGCAAGTGTATGGTGCAAAGGGAGAGAAAAGCCAAATGTTTGGCCAACAGCTATTGCAGGGGGATGGGTATCTTAAAGGGCTTGTTTCTCTACTAAGATTAGCTTTCAACATGTAGAGAACAGTAAATGAAGACTTATTCCAAATACACGTCTCTTGATTATTTCATAGCGATTTTATCTGCTCTGAATGCACACAGTTTTGTCTGGTTACCGTCCTTCTTGCCCCATTCTCTCTGCTCTTTGTCTTATCTGAGAGCAAAGAGTGACCTCACCACAGGTCAGCAAACAAAGGAGACTAGCTGTTCAAAAGCAGTAAGGGAAAGAAGAGCCAGGGAAGAGAAGCGCACCCTTGTGTATTATCCTAATATCCAATACGGGGAGTACAAGTAATATACATACTCACCTGGTGGTGTTGTGCTGTTAACGAGTGGCACATAACTCTGAGAGGCAAAGTGCCGGTATACAACAGTGTAGGGAAATTCCGCTGGTCCCGATAATAAACCAGACTAATTACTTTTGAGTGTTTACTTTGAGCTCTGAAGCTCTCTGCTCTATAGGTAAGATCTCCTGCTCTCATGTGAGTTCAATTAGAAGAGGCGATATGGTAATCACTGCTAAAGAACCACCCACAGCCTAACCAGGAAGTATGAATTTGAAGCTGCACATGGCTCAATGAAACTGCATGGTGAGACAACCCCTTTAACAGGCCAGCAGGGTGAATCATCGGGGGAGGGCAGATTCCTAATATTTATACCACCTCAATGGAATAATCCGCTTACTGGGAGACTTCTTATTGTCTAATGCGTGTCTGAGGATAAAGGAGTCAGTAACAGAAATATTCCCCACGTTCGATCTCCAAGGGTTTCATTTTATCATCAGATCTGAATCTTTTCTGTACGAGAAGAAAGGTAGAAGGTTGAGGAGCATTTCATCCTTCTTATTTTCAAGGTTTGAATCCTATTCATTCACCTGCTGAAATAACTACAGCAAAACTTTCCTTCTAGGGTTAAGACACATAAATCAGTCTAGACTGGCCAAGATGCGATGCCCATAAACATGCACGTGACCGCAGTGGCCAGTGATTGGCTGCACATGGCACGTGAACGATGAAGTTCACTGTGCAGCGGGGATGAACGGGGTGGCCACCGGCACAGAACAGCAGCGTCATACCCCATTGGAGAAACGAGCTTTTGAAAGTCTCGGAACACCCCCTTTAAGGTCAACTTTATGGATAGGTCTAGAGATGGACGTAGGGAGTGTTCGATAAAGCCAGGTCTTCCTTTCAGATTGATTTTTTGGGGTTTTTTTGTTGCCATCCTCATCCATGCTGGTGCTGTTGTTGTACTTCCAGCTCCGTCATCTATCGGTGATCCCCCTGTTTGATACAGGCTTCGTATTATGATTCTCTACGACTACAATCAGACAATTAGGATAGGTGATCAATGTCAGTGGTGGCACAACCTTTTCTAACCTCATCATTATGTTGCTAAGCCTGATCGTGTTTGCAATGGCAATGTGTTCATCGGCAGTGCGAGGACCTCATCACCGCCCTGCGGCGTGCACGCTCGCTCCCGCTGCTAAGAATGTGTGACATGTTGTTGTCAGCAGGAATGAGAAGAACGGTCGGTTACAGTGATGGGCGCATGCGCAGTACTACTACTACCACTATGCGCACTCCAGCGATTCTGACCAGGGTAGGGACAAAGATAACAATGCAGCGCCGGCAACCAATCCCGGTAATGGAGGCAAGAACCTGACCATGCCAGTCACAATAATTGAGTAGAAGATGCGACTTCTCTGCATTTGGTGGTCACCACTTACCCTGCTCGTCATCTGTGAGAACCTCCTCCTTACACCGCTCAGCACCCGTCACATGGATCTCTGTAGCATTAACATTATGCAGATCTTCCCCCTGATTCAAAAGACGTGAAACAGATACGACTGCGGCTGTAAAAAGTATAAACCTATGATTCTGTGAGAGAACAATAGGCTGCACCCAAGACCCTCTACAGGTGAAAGCTCCATCTACCTGAGGATCCTGGAGAACATCCTGGAGGTCTTCTGGACGATCCTGTGGAGGAAGAGGACTGGGACATCTCTCGGGTTCTGTTCTCTTCCTGGATCCAACTACAGGAAACACACAGAGGCTGAATACATTCTGTCCATACAAATAATGATAGGACGTGTGGCTTTATCTATTACCCGGAGGTTGGAGATCCTCCATCATGACGTCCTTGTACAGATCCCGGTGTCCTTCTACATACTCCCACTCCTCCATGGAGAGATAGATAGTGACGTCCTGACACCTTATAGGAACCTGACACACAAAATGATACGGTCATCACCCAGACCCCTCCAGTGGTGTCACTGTATAATATCCCAGCATTCCCAGCAGCAGCGTCACCTCTCCAGTCAGCAGCTCCGTGATCTTGTTGGTGAGTTCTAGGATCTTCTGCTTATTGTCCCTCTCGTGCGGAGGAGGCTCTAGGATGGCTTGTCCCCAACCTTCAGATCCAGGGTCCTGAGTGCACTCACCAGAGGTCTTCTTTACTAGTGTGTAATCCTGGATATGGGGAAACACAATAATACATAGCAATACATACATCACCAGGACCCCTCCCCTCTCCAGTCATATCCTCTGTTATTACCATAGATAATGATGGGACCTCATCAGGACCTCTCCCCTCTCCAGTCTATCCTCTGTTATTACCATACATCATGATGTGACCTCATCAGGACCCCTCCCCTCTCCAGTCATATCCTCTGTTATTACCATAGATAATGATATGACCTCATCAGGACCCCTCCCCTCTCCAGTCATATCCTCTGTTATTACCATACATCATGATGTGACCTCATTAGGACCCCTCACCTCTCCAGTCATATCCTCTGTTATCACCATAGATAATGATGTGACCTCATCAGGACCCCTCACCTCTCCAGTCATATCCTCTGTTATTACCATAGATAATGATGTGACCTCATCAGGACCCCTCCCCTCTCCAGTCATATCCTCTCTTATTACCATAGATAATGATGTGACCTCACCAGGACCCCTCACCTCTCCAGTCATGTCCTCTGTTATTACCATAGATAATGATGTGACCTCACCAGGACCCCTCACCCTTCCAGTCATATCCTCTGTTATCACCATAGATAATGATGTGACCTCATCAGGACCCCTCCCCTCTCCATCCCTATCCTCTGTTATTACCATAGATAATGATGTGACCTCATCAGGACCCCTCACCTCTCCAGTCATGTCCTCTGTTATTACCATAGATAATGATGTCACCTCATCAGGACCCCTCACCTCTCCAGTAAGCCGGAAGAGTATCTCCAGGGTGAGGTTTACTATAGTCTCCGCCAGCTTGTTTCTGTTTCTCTCCCTCCTTCCTGGGGCAATCAGGATAATATAGAAGATATCTGCAGAGCGTCCCGTAAATTGCAGAAACCTGAATGGAAAAAAGATGTGGAAATGTGAAAACTACACAAAATCCCACAAAAATATCCAATTACTGGACATAATGAGGTGAAACATCGGAGGAGTCCTCAGGGAAGGATGAGGGGTTCTTCTTCTCTCTCTTGGATGAATCGGAACACGAGATAAATAACTTGCCAGCGCTGATTGATTACCTAATCCCATTTAATAGTTCATATGAAGTGTACAACTACTCACTGGCTTCAGTGATTATTGTAATATATGTGGCAGCACAGTTGTTCAGTGGTTAACATGGTGGCTCATGTAGTATCATCAGTGGTGAACGGCCAGTGTCTGTAGCAACGTCTGTGGTGAACGGCCGAAGCCTGTAGCATCGTCGGTGGGGAACGGCCGGGGCCTGCAGGAACGTCGGTGGGGAACGGCCGGGGCCTGCAGGAACGTCGGTGGGGAACGGCCGGGGCCTGCAGGAACGTCGGTGGGGAACGGCCGGGGCCTGCAGCAACGTCGGTTGGGAACGGCCGGGCCTGCAGCAACGTCGGTGGGGAACGGCCGGGGCCTGCAGCAACGTCGGTGGGGAACGCCGGGGGCCTGCAGCAACGTCGGTGGGAACGGCCGGGGCCTGCAGCAACGTCGGTGGGGAACGGCCGGGGCCTGCAGCAACGTCGGAGGGGAACGGCCGGGGCCTGCAGCAACGTCGGTGGGGAACGGCCGGGGCCTGCAGCAACGTCGGTGGGGAACGGCCGGGGCCTGCAGCAACGTCGGTGGGGAACGGCCGGGGCCTGCAGCAACGTCGGAGGGGAACGGCCGGGGCCTGCAGCAACGTCGGTGGGGAACGGCCGGGGCCTGCAGCATCGTCGGTGGGGAACGGCCGGGGCCTGCAGCAACGTCGGTGGGGAACGGCCGGGCCTGCAGCAAACGTCGGTGGGGAACGGCCGGGGCCTGCAGCAACGTCGGTGGGGAACGGCCGGGGCCTGCTGCAACGTCGGTGGGAAATGGCCGGGGCATGCAGCAACGTCGGTGGGGAACGCCCGGGCCTGCAGCAACGTCGGTGGGGAACGGCCGGGGCCTGCAGCAACGTCGGTGGGGAACGGCCGGGGCCTGCGCAACGTCGGTGGGGAACGCCGGGCCTGCAGCAACGTCGGTGGGGAACGGCCGGGGCCTGCTGCAACGTCGGTGGGGAACGGCCGGGGCCTGCAGCAACGTCGGTGGGGAACGGCCGGGGCCTGCAGTAACGTCGGTGGGGAACGGCCGGGGCCTGCAATTACGTCACTGGGAAAGGCCAGTGACTGAGAATAATGGCAGAGCCAGAGCAGCGATATCCATATATTGAGCGTGTGAAGTATATAGATTAACTGCCCCTAGGGTGACTAGAATTTTTGGGACCGAGAGGGACACTGACCGCCCCCCACAAATTTGAATAGACCACTCCCTCTTTACAATAAGCCACACTTTTTCACAAAAGGTCACGCCCGCTACACCCAACTACTGTTTAGCGGCTGTGGAGTAACGCTAATTGAGGGGCTTGGCATCACCAAGCTTTCCTGAACGCTGGATAGACTATTCAGCAGGAGCCTAAGCCATTACACTACTAAGAATATTTCCACCATACAGTGACCATAAAGTGGTAGACACCACTGTACACAGGCTCTGCAGACTATATATTACCTCCATACAGTGACCATATAGTGGTAGACACCAGTGTACACAGGCTCTACAGACTGTATATTACCTCCATACAGTGACTATATAGTGGTAGACACCAGTGTACACAGGCTCTACAGACTGTATATTACATTCAAACAGTGACCATATAGTGATAGACACCAGTGTACAGAGGCTCTACAGACTGTATATTACCTCCATACAGTGACCATAGTGGTTAGACACCAGTGTACATAGGCTCTTAACTGTATATTACCTCCATACAGTGACCATATAGTGATAGCCACCAGTGTACACAGGCTCTGCATACTATATATTACCCCATACAGTGACCACATAGTGGCTAGATACGCTGAAAGCAGGCTTGTGGCCTTCTGGAATATTCAGCGGAGCAGGGAGCGCTGGCTCTCTACAATAGCTTTCATCTGTGTGTGCTTCCAGAGGAGGCACATACAGCTGAAAAGATCGCCGCCGGTGCTCCAGGCGCACAGCAGCGCCCAGAGGCTGGCAAAACCGCACAGCGACATTGCCAAGGACACAGGGCATGGCGGCCAAAAGCGGGATGTTTGGTCACCTTAATTTCCCCTCATTTCTCAAAG
This sequence comes from Phyllomedusa bahiana, assembly GCA_025379985.1. NCBI lineage: Eukaryota > Metazoa > Chordata > Amphibia > Anura > Hylidae > Phyllomedusa > Phyllomedusa bahiana. The sequence continues at coordinate 13,725 of JAODAL010056731.1, read as the reverse complement.
CTGCCGCTGTGACCTACAGCGAACTATAACAGCGCAGCCTTGATGTTACCACAGAAGGTTAGTGTGACCTGTAACAACCAATCACAGCGCAGCTTTCATGTTACCACAGAAGGTTACTGTGACCTATAACAACCAATCACAGCGCAGCCTTCATGTTATCACAGAAGGTTAGTGTGACCTATAACAACCAATAACAGCGCAGCTTTCCTGTTACCACAGAAGGATAGTGTGCCCTATAACAACCAATCACAGCGCAGCTTTCCTGTTACCCCAGAAGGTTAGTGTGACCTATAACAACCAATCACAGCGCAGCTTTCCTGTTACCACAGAAGGTTAGTGTGTGACCTATAACAACCAATCACAGCACAGCTTTCCTGTTACCACAGAAGGTTAGTGTGACCTAAAACAACCAATCACAGTGCAGCTTTCATGTTACCACAGAAGGTTAGTGTGACCTATAATTACCAATCACAGCGCAGCTTTCCTGTTACCACAGAAGGTTAGTGTGACCTAGAACAACCAATCACAGCGCAGCTTTCATGTTACCACATCTGGTTAGTGTAATCTATAACAACCAATCACAGCGCAGCTTTCCTGTTACCACAGAAGGTTAGTGTGACCTATAACAACCAATCACAGCGCAGCTTTCATGTTACCACAGAAGGTTAGTGTGACCTATAACAACCAATTCCAGCGCAGGTTTCCTGTTATCATAGAAGGTTAGTGTGACCTATAACAACCAATCACAGCGCAGCTTTCATGTTACCCCAGAAGGTTAGTGTGCACTATAACAACCAATCACAGCTCAGCTTGCATGTTACCACAGAAGGTTAGTGTGACCTATAGCAACCAATCACAGCGCAGCTTTCATGTTACCACAGAAGGTTAGTGTGACCTATAACAACCAATCACAGCACAGCTTTCCTGTTACCACAGAAGGTTAGTGTGATCTATAACAACCAATCACAGCGCAGCTTTCATGCTACCACAGAAGGTTAGTGTGAGCTATAACAACCAATCACAGTGCAGCTTTCCTGTTACCACAGAAGGTTTGTGTGATCTATAACAACCAATCACAGCGCAGCTTCATGCTACCACAGAAGGTTAGTGTGAGCTATAACAACCAATCACAGTGCAGCTTTCATGTTACCACAGAAGGTTAGTGTGACCTATAACATTCAATCACAGCGCAGCTTTCATGTTACCACAGAAGGTTAGTGTGACCTATAACAACCAATCACAGCGCAGCTTTCCTTTTACCACAGAAGGTTAGTGTGACCTATAACAACCAATCACATCGCAGCTCTCATGTTACCACAGAAGGTTAGTGTGACCTAAAACAACCAATCACAGTGCAGCTTTCATGTTACCACAGAAGGTTAGTGTGACCTAAAACAACCAATCACAGTGCAGCTTTTCTGTTACCACAGAAGATTAGTGTGAACTATAACATCCAATCACAGCGCAGCTTTCATGTTACCACAGAAGGTTAGTGTGACCTGTAACAACCAATCACAGCGCAGCTTTCATGTTACCACAGAAGGTTAGTGTGACCTATAACAACCAATTCCAGCGCAGCTTTCATGTTACCACAGAAGGTTAGTGTGACCTATAACAACCAATCACAGCGCAGCTTTCATGTTACCACAGAAGGTTAGTGTGACCTATAACAACCAATCACAGCACAGCTTTCCTGTTACCACAGAAGGTTAGTGTGACCTGTAACAACCAATCACAGCGCAGCTTCTATGTTACCACAGAAGGTTAGTTTGAGCTATATCAACAAATCTCAGCTCAGCTTTCCTGTTACAAAGAAGGTTAGTGTGTCCTATAACAACCAATCACAGCGCAGCTTTCATGTTACCACAGAAGGTTAGTGTGACCTATAACAACCAATCACAGCGCAGCTTTCATGTTACCACAGGTTAGTGTTACCTATAACAACCAATCACAGCGCAGCTTTCCTGTTACCACAGAAGTTTAGTGTGACCTATAACAACCAATCACAGCGCAGCTTTCCTGTTACCACAGAAGTTATGTGACCTAAAAACAACCAATCACAGCGCAGCTTTCCTGTTACCACAGAAGGTTAGTGTGACCTATAACAACCAATCACAGTGCAGCTTTCCTGTTACCACAGAAGTTTAGTGTGACCTATAACAACCAATCACAGCGCAGCTTCCATGTTACCACAGAAGGTTAGTGTGACCTATAACAACCAATCACAGCACAGCTTTCCTGTTACCACAGAAGGTTAGTGTGCCCTATAACAACCAATCACAGCGCAGCTTTCCTGTTACCCTAGAAGGTTAGTGTGACCTATAACAACCAATCACAGCGCAGCTTTCCTGTTACCCTAGAAGGTTAGTGTGACCTATAACAACCAATCACAGCGCAGCTTTCCTGTTATCACAGAAGGTTAGTGTGACCTATAACAACCAATCACAGCGCAGCTTTCATGTTACCACAGGTTAGTGTTACCTATAACAACCAATCACAGCGCAGCTTTCATGTTACCACAGAAGGTTAGTGTGACCTATAACAACCAATCACAGCACAGCTTTCCTATTACCACAGAAGGTTAGTGTGATCTATAACAACCAATAACAGCGCAGCTTTCATGTTACCACAGAAGGTTAGTGTGACCTATAACAACCAATCACAGCGCAGCTTTCATGTTACCACAGAAGGTTAGTGTGACCTATAAAACCAATCACAGCACAGCTTTCCTATTACCACAGAAGGTTAGTGTGATCTATAACAACCAATCACACAGCGCAGCTTTCATGTTACCACAGAAGGTTTAATGTGACCTATAACAACCAATCACAGCGCAGCTTTCCTGTTATCACAGAAGGTTATGTACCTATTTAACAACCAATCACAGCGCAGCTTTCATGTTACCACAGGTTAGTGTTACCTATAACAACCAATCACAGCGCAGCTTTCATGTTACTGTTGTGGATGGGAACAAAGATTATATAAGTGTGATCCTTTGTGTCTCTATTTTAATGTATTAGTTAGTGTGTACCTCACATGTGTGTGTATATATATATATGTGTATATATATGTATGTGTGTGTATATATATATATATATATATATATATATATATATATATATATATTGTGAGCCTGCACAGCTCTGGGATCACCGCATGAGTCTTACAGGCATGAGACAGAGGCAGAAGTCAGGTACAAACGGCTGCTTGGCTCCGTGGGTTTTATTTAAACAGCAGAACAAAACCGATGGCAAACATGCCCAGCAACAACACAAACAAAAAGACTTGCTCGTCTGAGCGCTTGCTAACAATGGTGTAGTTCCCTCACTATCACCTTGTTGGTCCTACACTGGCTTTCCCCAGTGTGAACACCTCCAGCCCAGAAGGTAGACTGGAGGTACAGCCGACGCCCAGTCAGCTACCTGCTGACCGTTTAAGCAGCCAGGAAATCCTGGCGTGGAGCCATGGGAGTACGCACCCACCCTGCTCTTTGCTAACTCCAAATGAAAGGCCAACCCGGGAATGGCTGGTAGCCGTACTAACGATTAAACATAGGTCGACAGTTTGTACTGTCGACCTCTATTTATCAACGGCCTTTCACTCCACCAAGGCTGCTTATCTTGGTGGCATGCGTCCTGGACTCCCCAGACATATGTCCAGAACCTGGCTGGGATATATACTCCCTTGTAGACCTTCCCAGCTGCGGCCTTACAATATATATATATATATATATATATATATATATATATATATATATATATATATATATATATATATATATATATATATATATAAAACAGGCACATACTTATATAGTACAGCATGTAAAAGCTGTATGTATACCTTTTGTCATTAATGTGTTAAACAAAATGGCTGCCTGTAGTAGTTTGTATAGATCGTCGTGTAATCCAAGATGGCGCCTAGTCAGAAGTTACACCTTGTGTTCCGACATTCCTGAAGCTGTGAGGAGTGGTCCATAGATAAGGACGTGCCAATAGACCCTCACAGCCAGCTACATGTGATGCCTTCTTATCTACTCATTTGCAAAAGGGTATAAAAAACCACCATTTTGTGAATAAAATCAGAAAGCACTTTCATAGCAGCAAGGGCCCATGTTGTGATGTGTTTTCTCGGTGCATCTTTTGTTTTTTTTTTAAGATTAATTTTGAACCCCCATAAGGACGGGAAATAGCCCTTTTGAGGCTACTTTCTATTACAGATGTCCCTTGCAACGTGGGCAGGGCTTAGATCTGATTTATTAACCGAAAACTGACTGGTGAAGCTTCTATTTGGCGGACGCAGATGAGAGATAAAGGCGCCATCGCTCTTCTGAATATCTGCCCGGGGTAAGTAAAGTTTCATACTTTGCTTGTCCGGGCAGATTGTTTGTCTAGTGTGAGCTGTACTATGTTTCTTTTCGGTTAATTGTTAAAATCAGGGCTGACAGGCAATGAGTCGCCCATGCTATTGAACCTATGACCTGTCAAATTAACTCCTTGTGGGTAATTTTCGTTTTATGTGTATTGAATGTTTTTGAAACTGATTGAAAGCAAAGCTGGGAAAGCAAGGTGTTAAGTCAGCTGGGGAAATCACCGGAGCCGAAAGCCCTAGAGCGCTCAGTGATTTATGAGAATCTCCCAAAGGGGAAGATAACACGGGAATTCTGTCTCCTCGCGAGTAGGAGACTGTTCAGCTGGCTTGGGGAGAAAAAAAAAAGCATCTTGTGAAAATTGAGAATTCATTTGATGGTGGAATCATGAATTCAAGCTTTTTCCTTGGTAAAGGGGGAAAAGCTGAGCACAGCGGCATGAAATCGGTTTCTATCACGTTCGATACGAGTCTGTCGAGTTTTGTCGCGGGGTGTGTGTGTGTGTGTGTCCTGAGGAGTGTAAACATGTGATTGTAGAAACGAAGAAACAAAGAAGTTTGGTATGTGAGTTTAGTGCACAGCGCCATCTGCTGGTTTTAGAGTGTGAGAATGTTAGATAAGAGTCTCATTTTTGAATAGGAAGAAGTAAGTGAAGTAGCCCTGAAGAATTTGCAAGTAGCTGAAGTGTGATTTAAGACCTCAGAAAGTATTTGTGATAAGAGAATGGAAATTTTTTGGGGGTTAAATACAGAAAGAAGGTAGATTAAAGGGAAATTTTGGAATGTTTTTTGATTGCTGAATCCTGGTACAGTGTAATTAGATGGATTCTTAAAGAAGGGTGGGGCCCCTGGGTGCAGCTGCCTATGTGTAACATCCCCCAGGAAAATTTTTCTGAAACAAAGGAAAGTGTGAATACTGTGCCAACACCCTGTAATGGCAGAGGGACTTGTTTTGGGGGTGGAGAGCAAAGTCAGGGGTGTAGACAAAACTGCTGCAACAATAGGGAAACACGCCCCAGAAACAGCCCACCTGTGACACGTCACCCTGCCCCCTGTAACCACACCTACTGCTCCAGCCCTGCCCAGTACACCCAGACTACCTGAACTTTTAGTGCCACTGCCCGCCTCTTCCATGTCACTTCCTACTCCAGCCCCGCCTACTGCTCCCATTAGGAAGTCACATCCTCTTCCTTCTGGGTTAATGCCCGCCCCTTCCGGGGTTACCACTTCTATTTCCGGGACCAAGATGGTAGCACATAGCACTGTATGTCCAATTATGGATGCAGATACTGGGGATATATGGCGACCAGACCCAGCCAGCCCTACAGTGGAGAACCTCATGGTACTGGGAGGAGAAGATACAGTGGGAGCAGGCTCTAACAGCATGAGAATGACAAGGGAGGAGGAAGAACGAGCGGATGAGCTCATACGACAAGCCAGAGCAAATATTTGGCTTGCTATATTCGGCTTGCTGCTGCAGGGGGCACACCCCGGGAAAGACACTGGAGGAGCAGTCAGCTGACCAGTGGAGAGGGCTCAGGAATTGACTACGGCAGACCCCCTTATCTCAAAAGCTTCACTGCAAGGGAGAGGTGCAAGGCCCGAACATATTATGTTACATTCCCCACCAAAGTCAATTGTCTGTCTTAACAAGTGAAATTACTGGACCCTGAGAAACAACCTATGCCCTATTACCGAAAGATTTATGGTCTTTGTCAGAGGTTAAAGCAGGGGATTCAGACGGGCCCATTGTGGCCACATCCGTCATCAAGCCGTCAGATATGGATGAGATCACTGCTGCCTCCAGATTGTAATGTTGTGAACAGCTGAAACAATGGGCTGGGGACAGACTTTCAGATCAGGCATTGACACTGACAGACTTCACTCAGGATAAAGGGGAAACAGTGGAGAAATATCATGCACAGATGTCTCAGATGTTCTCTGATTTAGGATTTTCTTCCTTTGAGAAGCCACATGCTCGGATGCTGACCAGTGTCTTTGTGGATGGCCTGCTGGAACCCATCAAGATGCAGCTGAAGATGGTTCGGCCTGAGTACAAGACTCTACCAACAGATAGGGTGCTTCTAGCTACACAAGGCATCGAGAGCAATGTGCCTGCGGGACATGTGGGATCAAGGTCTGCTCCTGGGATGGTGGCCGCCGCATATGAGGACTCTGGAGCCTACAAGCCAAGACCACCGCTTACTTGCTTGAACTGCAACAGAGCAGGACACTGGCCCCCTGCAAAACAAGAGGAGGAGAACACCACAAGCCCAGATACTCGGACCCTGCTGCTGATGTCTGTCCTATTCCTGAAGCCCAGCATCCATAGGACAGGGATATCCACTCTTGTGCAAATTCTGGTGTGAGGCAGTGAAGACAACTCTTTTCCACCTTGATGAAGATGCTTAGAGTCCTTCCAGAAGCTGAAGAAAGCTATTGCCAGTGCTCCTGCACTAGGCATCCCGGCCTACCAGAAGACCTTCAAGTTCTGTGTATCGGAAAGGGAAGGACATGCCCTGGGAGTTCTAGCACAGGCCCATGCAGGCCGAAACAGACCAGTTGGAGACTACTCTGCAAGGCTGGACCCAGCTGCAAGTGGAGGACCTTCCAGTTTACAGGCTGTAGCTGCAGCCCAAGTGCTGCTGGACAAGACAGCGTATATTGTAGTCGGACGCTCCCTTATCCTTCTGGCTCCATGTGACATCTCCGCCATTCTTAACCGCAACATCTCTCATCAGCACAGCGTCTCAGGCTTCAGTGTTCTTTCCTCCTGCCGGATAACGTCACTCTGCTGCGCTGTTGTGTTCTTCATCCAGCCACCTTACTTCCCCTTTCTCAAGGGGGGAATGAGGATGAAGAGGAATCGGAAGAATCCGGTGTACATGAAGAAAGCTATGATTGCTTAGAAATCATGAAGATGGAGACTTTTCATTTGAACCCGGATAGGGTTCTGTTTGTGGATGGATCCAGATTTGCAGACAGTGCAGGACGATTTCACACGGGGTATGCCGTGACCACATCACACGCAGTGTTGGAAGCAAGAAGTCTGCCATTGCATACGTCAGCCCAAGAAGACGGCAGCATGACGTTTGGCAGAGGGCAAAATGGCCAACACATGTACGGACTCAAGATACGCTTTCGGAGTCGCCCATGACTGTGGACCTATTTGGGAAGCACGAGGATTTCTCACGGCTGCGGGAATCCAGTGAAACATGGACAAGCCATTCAGGTCCTGATGGATGCACTGCTGCTGCTACAGACAGTGGCCATACTAAAATGAAGGCACATGGAAGCTGAATACGGAAGACGAAACCACTCGGCTGACCAAGCAGCCACACAAAAGGGCCCCAGGGGGTGAGAAAGGGGGAAACAATCAGCTGTCAGGGTGTAGGAAAGGGAAAATTACACCCAACCTGCAAGGAGACTGCTGGCCAAGATGCAGGAACAAGCTCCACTGGAAGAAAAGGAAAGCTGGAAAAAGAAGGGAGCCAATAAGAACGAAGAAGACGGGCTATATAGAGTAAGGAGGCGACCCTGCTTGCCACAGGCGCTATACCCAGCTGTAGTGCAATGGGCACAAGGAACGGGACTCTGAAAGCACAGACGCAAAAAGTGGCAAGAGAAACAGTCATGCCCCCGACCAGACAGTCTGCCATAGATTGGTTAAGAGTCAGGGACAAGCACCGGGGATAGTTACTCTCTTTCCCTATGAGATCCTTTAGGGAGTGCCCCAAGGGTAGGGGGCATATTTCCCTCAGCAGTTGTAGCTACAAAACGATGCTATGACCTCTTATGTGACTGCAGTGGTTAAAGAGTTGTTACTAATGCATTCTAGAGTTTTCCATTCCAGATTCCAGACTTAGACGTTGCTGCTCATAAGCTACAGCCTGGAGACTGGGTCTACGTGAAGAAGTTTGTGTGTGTAAAACCCTAGAGCCGAGGTTTGAGGGGCCGTACCAAGTCCTGCTGACCACGACCACATCTGTCAAGGTGGCAGGAAAGCCCAACTGGATCCACGCTTCACACTGCAAGATCGCTCCAGCCCCCAGAGATGAGGCAGATGCTGCGTTTTTTCTGACGTTAAGTTTGTTATGTTGCTTAACTCTTGGTCAAACCCCATGCATATATTGGTGTTGATGGAGGAGTACTGAGACCCTCTGCTATTACTGGGGGGCTGTGGGTTTGGAAAAACGGAATGACTGGGGTATAGACCAAGACTGCCTTTAAAAAGGGAAAGGATAAACAGGGAAAACCCCTACTTACTAGGATGAGGTTGACAAAGACAGGAACCTGTCGAGAATAGGGAATACCAGGAGAAAGTATGTCTCTAACGCTAACTATTGAAGACCCTCAGCAGACTGATGGAGCATATATTCCTGGGAGCCTATATATTGAGTGAGGGGTCGAAGATAGTGACACAATCAGAGTCAGAGGAAAAGGAAAGCCTCCCCAAAGGGCAGCTTCAACCCCCATGTGTATATCGATGCTATAGGAGGCCCAAGGGGGGTCCCTGATGATTTTAAGGCAAGGGACCAGGTGGCCGCTGTGTTTAAATCTCTGCTACTGATAATCACACCCAAACAGGCAATTACACCTGCTGTACTTTTATCCCAGATAATACAGGACCGAATGGGAAGGTCACTGTGGCCACTAGAAAGCTAGATGATCTCTCAGAAGAATTTCAGCGTAACTCAGGCAAAAGAATCACCCCTGGAACAGTGGGTTTACTTCATGGTTTTAAGGGGGTTGGCAGGGAATGCTTGCCCAGATAGGTATTGCCATATTGATTGTGTTGCTAAACTTGCTCTAGTTGTCTGTTGTGTTCTCCCTTGTTGAGGGAAAATATTTGGGGGTGGGAGCTGTGGACCAGACTACTCCCATCATGATGAACAGTTGTCCACGGCCTGGCCTCTATGATGAAAGCGACACTACCACACGCTTCAGCTGTCCAAAGCCTGACACCTATGATGATGTGGACATTAAGACACTATTCCATGAGAGAACATTGATGTCAGAAGTGCTCCGGAACGTCATCTACTCCCCTCTGCAACTGCACGTCTCATCAAAGAATTAGACCATAGAAGTGTAGGGTGAGCTAGGGCGTACCAGGGACTACGGGGCCGCCCTTGTCAGGGCGAGGTACTTCCGCAAAAGACAAGAATAGGGGAAAAAGGAAATAGGGAAAGAGGGTAGGGGGAGATAAAAATGAGAACAAAGTCTCAAGGGGGACTGTTGTGGATGGGAACAAAGATTATATAAGTGTGATCCTTTGTGTCTCTATTTTAATGTATTAGTTAGTGTGTACCTCACATGTGTGTGTATATATATATATGTGTATATATATATGTGTGTGTATATATATATATATATATATATATATATAATTTTATAATAAAACAGGGACATACTTTTATAGTACAGCATGTAAAAGCTGTATGTAAACATTTTGTCATTAATGTGTTTTAAAAAAAATGGCTGCCTGTAAATAGTTTGTACAGATCGTCGTGTAATCCAAGATGGCGCCTAGTCAGAAGTTACACCCTGTGTTTAGACATTCCTGAAGCTGTGAGGAGGGGTCCATAGATACGGACATGCCAATAGACCCTCACAGCCAGCTACATGTGATGCCTTCTTATCTACTCATTTGCAAAAGGGTATAAAAAAACCACCATTTTGTGAATAAAATCAGAAAGCACTTTCATAGCAGCAGGCATGTTGTGATGTGTTTTCTCGGTGCACCTTTTGTTATTTTTAAGATAATTTGAACCCCCACAAGGACAGGATAGCCCTTTTGAGGCTACTTTCTATTACATTACCACAGAAGGTTAGTGTGACCTATAACCACCAATCACAGCGCAGCTTTCATGTTACCCCCAGGTTTTGTGTGACCTATAACAACCAATCACACGCAGCTTTCATGTTACCACAGAAGGTTAGTGTGACCTATAACAACCAAACACAGCGCAGCTTTCATGTTACCCACAAAGGTAGTTGTAATCTATAACAACCAATCACAGCGCAGCTTTTCATGTTACCACAGAAGGTTATGTGACCTATAACAAACCCAATCACAGCGCAGCTTTCTGTTACCACAGAAGATTAAATGTGAAATAAAACATCCAATCACAGCGCAGCTTTCATGTTACCACAGAAGATTAGTGTGACCTATAACCACCTATCACAGCGCAGCTTTCCTGTTACCACAGAAGGTTAGTGTAATCTATAACAACCAATCACAGGGGCAGCTTTCATGTTACCACAAAGGTTAGTGTGACCTATAACAACCAATCACAGCGCAGCTTTCATGTTCCCCACAGAAAGGTTAGTGTGACCTATAACAACCAATCACAGCGCAGCTTTCATGTTACACAGAAGGTTAGTGTGACCTAAAACCCAACCAATCACAGAGCAGCTTTCATGTTACCACAGAAGGTGAGTGTGACCTATAACATCCAATCACAGCGCAGCTTTCATGTTACCACAGAAGGTTAGTGTGACCTATAACAACCAGTGACAGCGCAGCTTTCATGTTCCCCACAAAAGGGTTAGTGTGACCTGTAACAACCAATCACAGCGCAGCTTTCATGTTACCACAAAAGGGTTATTTGTGACCTAAAACAACCATGACAGCGCAGCTTTCATGTTACCACAAAGGTTAGTGTGACCCTGTAACAACCAATCACAGCGCAGCTTTCATGTTACCACAGAAGGTTAGGGGTGACCTATAACATTCAATCACAGCGCAGCTTTCATGTTACCACAGAAGGTTTTAGTGTAAACCTATAACAACCAATCCAGCGCAGCTTTCAATGTTAACCACAGAAGGGTTAGTGTGTACCTATAACAACCAATTCCAGCGCAGCTTCCTTTTTATCACGAAGGTTAGTGTGACCTATAACAACCCAATCACAGCGCAGCTTTCATGTTACCACAGAAGGTTAGTGTGACCTATAACAACCAATCACAGCGCAGCATTCATGTTACCACAGAAGGTTAGTGTGACCTATAACAACCAATTCCAGCGCAGCTTTCCTGTTATCACAGAAGGTTAGTGTGACCTATAACAACCAATCACAGCGCAGCTTTCATGTTACCACAGGTTAGTGTGACCTATAACAACCAATCACAGCGCAGCTTTCATGTTACCACAGAAAGTTAGTGTGACCTATAACAACCAATCACAGTGCAGCTTTCCTGTTACCACAGAAGGATAGTGTGACCTATAACAACCAATCACAGCGCAGCTTTCATGTTACCACACGTTAGTGTGACCTATAACAACCAATCACAGCACAGCTTTTCCTTTTACCACAGGTTAGTGTGCCCCATAACAAACCAATCACAGCGCAGCTTCCTGTTACAACAGAAGGTTAGTGTGACCTATAACAACCAATCACAGCGCAGCTTTCCTTTTTACAACAGAAGGTTAGGGACCTATAACAACCAACACAGCGCAGCTTTCATGCTACCACAGAAGGTTAGTGTGAGCTATAACAACCAATCACAGCGCAGCTTTACTGTTACCACAGGTAAGTGTGACCTATAACAACCAATCACAGCGCAGCTTTCATGTTACCACAGGTTAGTGTTACCTATAACAACCAATCACAGCGCAGCTTTCATGTTACCACAGAAGGTTAGTGTGACCTATAACAACCAATCACAGCGCAGCTTTCATGTTACCACAGTTTAGTGTGACCTATAACAACCAATCACTGCGCAGCTTTCCTGTTACCACAGAAGGTTAGTGTGTGACCTATAACAACCAATCACAGCGCCAGGGCCGCCGTCAGAAATTTTGGGGCCCCATACAGCTGGAGCGTCTGGGCCCCCTCCTCCCCCCGGCCGACCCAACCCCCTGCTCCTCCCCTTCCCCGTCCATCCCGACACACCCCCCCCCATTCTCCGCCCCACCACCATCGCCACCCCCCACAAATAAAAAAAACTCTTTTTGGGGTCACAAGAAAAAAACATGCAATTGCGCCATTGTTTTTGGATTTAGTTCTCGCTGGGTTATACAAAGTCCAGCAAATACCCACATGTCCCCATTATTAATGTTACTGGCAAAGCCAGATATACCCAAAAACCAATATTGCCAAGCAAAAATATACAAATTCTAAATAATACTGATTAGCCCCCACCATAATGTTATTGACTAAACCAGTATAACCAAGACCAATACCACCATACGTTAGTGTTTAAATAAACATCACCCAAAAACCCAAAATTCCTCAAAACAGTGACCCTAAAAGTGGTAAAATACCAGGGACACAGGTGCTTTGCAAAATAGTTTTAACCCTTTCATTTAGGCCTCACAGGTGACATCTTGTCCCGATGAGTCGTTCACTTTTTTCCCCCTTTTTCCCTTTTGTATTCGGGTCCAGACGTCCATGATGACTTCCTCCGTCCACCACTCGTCCCTGTAGAATTTAAAACACAAACACCTGAGACCCTCTTGTAGGCAGAATAGTTCCCCCTCCTGTAGATTAGGGCCCCCTTTGGGGCAGAATAGTCCCCTCCGTAATTTAGGACCCCCCTTAGGAAATAGTCCCCCTCCTGTAGATTAGGGCTCCCCTGTAGGCAGAATAGTCCCCCTCCTGTAGATTAGGGCCCCCCCTGTAGGCAGAATAGTCCCCCCCCCCGTAGATTAGGCCCCCTTGTAGGCAGAATAGTCCCCCCCGTAGATTAGGGCCCCCCTGTAAGCAGAATAGTCCCCCCCCCGTAGATTGGGGCCCCCCGTAGGGAGAATAGTCCCCCACTGTAGATTAGGGCCCCCCTGTAAGCAGAAAATCCTCCCCCCTGTAGATTAGAGCTCCCCTGTAAGCAGAATCGTCCCCCTCACATAGATTAGGGCCCCCTGTAGGATGAATTTTCCCCCCCCTTTTGCTTTGGGCCCCCTTGTAGGCAGAATAGTCCCCCCCCCCCCCTGTAGGACGAATAGTCCCCCTCCTGTAAATTAGGGCCCCCCCTGTAGGCAGAATAACCCCCCTCCTGTAAATTAGGGCCCCCCCTGTAGGCAGAATAACCCCCCTCCTGTTGATTTGGGCCCCCCTGTAGGCAGAATAGTCCCTCCTGTAGATTAGGGCCCCCCTGTAGCAGAATAGTCCCCCCCTGTAGATTAGGGCCCCCTGTAAGCAGAATAGTCCCCCTCCCTGTAATTAGGGCCCCCCAAAGCAGAATAGTCCCCCCCCTGTAGTTAGGGGCCCCCTTGTAGGGAAAAATAGTCCCCCCCCCCCTAAATTAGGGCCCCCCTTAGGCAAATATCCCCCCCCGAGATTTGGGGCCCCCCCGTAGCAAATAGTTCCCCCCAGTCATTAACCCCCTGTAGGGAAATATTCCCCCCCCGTCATTATG